>JBAKBP010007053.1:0-52203 GCA_037953745.1 Lithodes maja | reverse complement strand
TTTTGGTAGTTCAACTTTTAGTATTGGACTCCTCGAGTGTGCTCGGAGACGCTTTAGAAATTCGGTCAGTCTGATGCTAGATTTCCACAGTCAGTACACTAGTTACACCCGTTAACTGTAAGGAAGGATATGGATGGTATGGCTGTAGAATCCCACAATCTCAACTCTGATATGCTAAAATATAGTCTCAAACTGACCAAGTGTTGTAGTGTTCCTAAACTGACTACCTAGATATTCGAGAAACTGAAAGTTGACAAAACTCACTCCCTCCATTTTTAGTACAACGCTAATACCTAGGTTGAACTACCAGAATAATTTTTGGTAGTTCAACTTTTATTATTGGACTCCTCGAGAGTGCTCGGAGATTTGTAGACGCTTTAGAAATTTGGTCAGTCTGAGGCTAGATTTCCACAGCCAGTGCACTGGTTTTAGGTGAATATCACACCCGTTAACTGTAGTAAGGTTACGGATTGGTGTGGCTGTAGAAGCCCACATTCTCAACTCTGATATGCTAAAATCTAGTCTCAAACTGACCGAGTGTTGTAGCGTTCCTAAACTGACTACCTAGATATTCGAGAAACTGAAAGTTGACAAAACTCACTCCCTCCATTTTTCGTACAACGCTTTCTTGATCGAGCTACCAGAATAATTTTTGGTAGTTCAACTTTTAGTATTGGACTCCTCGAGTGTGCTCGGAGATTTGTAGACGATTTAGAAATTTGGTCAGTCTGAGGCTAGATTTCCACAGTCAGTACACTAGTTTTAGGGGAATATCACACCCGTTAACTGTAGTAAGGTTACGGATTGGTGTGGCTGTAGAAACCCACATTCTCAACTCTGATATGCTAAAATATAGTCTCAAACTGACCGAGTGTTGTAGTGTTCCTAAACTGACTACCTAGATATTCGAGAAACTGAAAGTTGACAAAACTTACTCCCTCCATTTTTTGTACAACGCTACTACCTAGGATGAACTACCAGAATATTTTTTTGTAGTTCAACTTTTAGTATTGGACTCCTCGAGTGTGCTCGGAGATTTGCAGACGCTTTAGAAATTCGGTCAGTCTGATGCTAGATTTCCACAGTCAGTACACTAGTTTTAGGGGAATATCACACCCGTTAACTGTAAGGAAGGATATGGATGGTATGGCTGTAGAAGCCCACATTCTCAACTCTGATATGCTAAAATCTAGTCTCAAACTGACCGAGTGTTGTAGCGTTCCTAGACTGACTACCTAGATATTCGAGAAACTGAAATTTGACAAAACTCACTCCCTCCATTTTTCGTACAACGCTAATACCTAGGTTAAACTACCAGAATAATTTTTGGTAGTTCAACTTTTATTATTGGACTCCTCGAGTGTGCTCGGAGATTTGTAGACGCTTTAGAAATTTGGTCAGTCTGAGGCTAGATTTCCACAGTCAGTACACTAGTTTTAGGGGAAAATCACACCCGTTAACTGTAGTAAGGTTACGGAGTGGTGTGGCTGTAGAAGCCCACATTCTCAACTCTGATATGCTAAAATCTAGTCTCAAACTGATCGAGTGTTGTAGCGTTCCTAAACTGACTACCTAGATATTCGAGAAACTGAAAGTTGACAAAACTCACTCCCTCCATTTTTCGTACCAACGCTTTCTTGATCGAGCTACTAGAATAATTATTGGTAGTTCAACTTTTAGTATTGGACTCCTCGAGTGTGCTCGGAGATTTGTAGACGCTTTAGAAATTTGGTCAGTCTGAGGCTAGATTTCCACAGTCAGTGCACTGGTTTTAGGTGAATATCACACCCGTTAACTGTAGTAAGGTTACGGATTGGTGTGGCTATAGAATCCAACATTCTCAACTCTGATATGCTAAAATATAGTCTCAAACTGACCGAGTGATGTAGTGTTCCTAAACTGACTACTATATTCGAGAAACTGAAAGTTGACAAAACTCACTCCCTCCATTTTTCGTACAACGCTACTACCTAGGATGAACTACCAGAATAATTTTTGGTAGTTCAACTTTTAGTATTGGACTCCTCGAGTGTGCTCGGAGACGCTTTAGAAATTCGGTCAGTCTGATGCTAGATTTCCACAGTCAGTACACTAGTTACACCCGTTAACTGTAAGGAAGGATATGGATGGTATGGCTGTAGAAGCCCACATTCTCAACTCTGATATGCTAAAATATAGTCTCAAACTGACCAAGTGTTGTAGTGTTCCTAAACTGACTACCTAGATATTCGAGAAACTGAAAGTTGACAAAATTCACTCCCTCCATTTTTCGTACAACGCTAATACCTAGGTTGAACTACCAGAATAATTTTTGGTAGTTCAACTTTTATTATTGGACTCCTCGAGTGTGCTCGGAGATTTGTAGACGCTTTAGAAATTTGGTCAGTCTGAGGCTAGATTTCCACAGCCAGTGCACTGGTTTTAGGTGAATATCACACCCGTTAACTGTAGTAAGGTTACGGATTGGTGTGGCTGTAGAAGCCCACATTCTCAACTCTGATATGCTAAAATCTAGTCTCAAACTGACCGAGTGTTGTAGCGTTCCTAAACTGACTACCTAGATATTCGAGAAACTGAAAGTTGACAAAACTCACACCCTCCATTTTTCGTACAACGCTTTCTTGATCGAGCTACCAGAATAATTTTTGGTAGTTCAACTTTTAGTATTGGACTCCTCGAGTGTGCTCGGAGATTTGTAGACGCTTTAGAAATTTGGTCAGTCTGAGGCTAGATTTCCACAGTCAGTACACTAGTTTTAGGGGAACATCACACCCGTTAACTGTAGTAAGGTTACGGATTGGTGTGGCTGTAGAAGCCCACATTCTCAACTCTGATATGCTAAAATCTAGTCTCAAACTGACCGAGTGTTGTAGCGTTCCTAAACTGACTACCTAGATATTCGATAAACTGAAAGTTGACAAAACTCACTCCCTCCATTTTTCGTACAACGCTACTACCTAGTATGAACTACCAGAATAATTTTTGGTAGTTCAACTTTTAGTATTGGACTCCTCGAGTGTGCTCGGAGCTTTGTAGACGCTTTAGAAATTTGGTCAGTCTGAGGCTAGATTTCCACAGTCAGTGCACTGGTTTTAGGTGAATATCACACCCGTTAACTGTAGTAAGGTTACGGATTGGTGTGGCTGTAGATGCACACATTCTCAACTCTGATATGCTAAAATATAGTCTCAAACTGACCGAGTGTTGTAGTGTTCCTAAACTGACTACCTAGATATTCGAGAAACTGAAAGTTGACAAAACTTACTCCCTCCATTGTTCGTACAACGCTACTACCTAGGATGAACTACCAGAATATTTTTTTGTAGTTCAACTTTTAGTATTGGACTCCTCGAGTGTGCTCGGAGATTTGCAGACGCTTTAGAAATTCGGTCAGTCTGAGGCTAGATTTCCACAGTCAGTACACTAGTTTTAGGGGAATATCACACCCGTTAACTGTAAGGAAGGATATGGATGGTATGGCTGTAGAAGCCCACATTCTCAACTCTGATATGCTAAAATCTAGTCTCAAACTGACCGAGTGTTGTAGCGTTCCTAAACTGACTACCTAGATATTCGAGAAACTGAAAGTTGACAAAACTCACTCCCTCCATTTTTCGTACCAACGCTTTCTTGATCGAGCTACTAGAATAATTATTGGTAGTTCAACTTTTAGTATTGGACTCCTCGAGTGTGCTCGGAGATTTGTAGACGCTTTAGAAATTAGGTCAGTCTGAGGCTAGATTTCCACAGTCAGTGCACTGGTTTTAGGTGAATATCACACCCGTTAACTGTAGTAAGGTTATGGATTGGTGTGGCAATAGAATCCAACATTCTCAACTCTGATATGCTAAAATATAGTCTCAAACTGACCGAGTGTTGTAGTGTTCCTAAACTGACTACCTAGATATTCGAGAAACTGAAAGTTGACAAAACTCACTCCCTCCATTTTTCGTACAACGCTACTACCTAGGATGAACTACCAGAATAATTTTTGGTAGTTCAACTTTTAGTATTGGACTCCTCGAGTGTGCTCGGAGACGCTTTAGAAATTCGGTCAGTCTGATGCTAGATTTCCACAGTCAGTACACTAGTTACACCCGTTAACTGTAAGGAAGGATATGGATGGTATGGCTGTAGAAGCCCACAATCTCAACTCTGATATGCTAAAATATAGTCTCAAACTGACCAAGTGTTGTAGTGTTCCTAAACTGACTACCTAGATATTCGAGAAACTGAAAGTTGACAAAACTCACTCCCTCCATTTTTAGTACAACGCTAATACCTAGGTTGAACTACCAGAATAATTTTTGGTAGTTCAACTTTTATTATTGGACTCCTCGAGAGTGCTCGGAGATTTGTAGACGCTTTAGAAATTTGGTCAGTCTGAGGCTAGATTTCCACAGCCAGTGCACTGGTTTTAGGTGAATATCACACCCGTTAACTGTAGTAAGGTTACGGATTGGTGTGGCTGTAGAAACCCACATTCTCAACTCTGATATGCTAAAATATAGTCTCAAACTGACCGAGTGTTGTAGTGTTCCTAAACTGACTACCTAGATATTCGAGAAACTGAAAGTTGACAAAACTTACTCCCTCCATTTTTTGTACAACGCTACTACCTAGGATGAACTACCAGAATAATTTTTTGTAGTTCAACTTTTAGTATTGGACTCCTCGAGTGTGCTCGGAGATTTGCAGACGCTTTAGAAATTCGGTCAGTCTGATGCTAGATTTCCACAGTCAGTACACTAGTTTTAGGGGAATATCACACCCGTTAACTGTAAGGAAGGATATGGATGGTATGGCTGTAGCCCACATTCTCAACTCTGATATGCTAAAATATAGTCTCAAACTGACCGAGTGTTGTAGTGTTCCTAAACTGACTACCTAGATATTCGAGAAACTGAAAGTTGACAAAACTTACTCCCTCCATTTTTTGTACAACGCTACTACCTAGGATGAACTACCAGAATAATTTTTTGTAGTTCAACTTTTAGTATTGGACTCCTCGAGTGTGCTCGGAGATTTGCAGACGCTTTAGAAATTCGGTCAGTCTGATGCTAGATTTCCACAGTCAGTACACTAGTTTTAGGGGAATATCACACCCGTTAACTGTAAGGAAGGATATGGATGGTATGGCTGTAGAAGCCCACATTCTCAACTCTGATATGCTAAAATCTAGTCTCAAACTGACCGAGTGTTGTAGCGTTCCTAAACTGACTACCTAGATATTCGAGAAACTGAAATTTGACAAAACTCACTCCCTCCATTTTTCGTACAACGCTAATACCTAGGTTAAACTACCAGAATAATTTTTGGTAGTTCAACTTTTATTATTGGACTCCTCGAGTGTGCTCGGAGATTTGTAGACGCTTTAGAAATTTGGTCAGTCTGAGGCTAGATTTCCACAGTCAGTACACTAGTTTTAGGGGAATATCACACCCGTTAACTGTAGTAAGGTTACGGATTAGTGTGGCTGTAGAAGCCCACATTCTCAACTCTGATATGCTAAAATCTAGTCTCAAACTGACCGAGTGTTGTAGTGTTCCTAAACTGACTACCTAGATATTCGAGAAACTGAAAGTTGACAAAACTCACTCCCTCCATTTTTCGTCCAACGCACCTAGGTTGAACTACCAGAATAATTTTTGGTAGTTCAACTTTTAGTATTGGACTCCTCGAGTGTGCTCGGAGATTTGTAGACGCTTTAGAAATTTGGTCAGTCTGAGGCTAGATTTCCACAGTAAGTACACTAGTTTTAGGGGAATATCACACCCGTTAACTGTAGTAAGGTTACGGATTGGTGTGGCTGTAGAAGCCCACATTCTCAACTCTGATATGCTAAAATCTAGTCTCAAACTGACCTAGTGTTGTAGCGTTCCTAAACTGACTACCTAGATTTTCGAGAAACTGAAAGTTGACAAAACTCACTCCCTCCATTTTTCGTACCAACGCTTTCTTGATCGAGCTACCAGAATATTGTTTGGTAGTTCAACTTTTAGTATTGGACTCCTCGAGTGTGCTCGGAGATTTGTAGACGCTTTAGAAATTTGGTCAGTCTGAGGCTAGATTTCCACAGTCAGTACACTAGTTTTAGGGGAATATCACACCCGTTAACTGTAGACTGCAGTGAACAAGATCTACAATATACATTGTAGGACCTATCTCTGCGGCGAATGTCTGAACATGTTAGGGTCCAACTTCAACTGTCCTGGCTGCAGACACCCTATGGACAAATCAGAGGCTGGGCGTGGTGGTGTGGTGGTTTCCAAAACAAAAAAAAGACTCCTGGTATATCTTGCGTTTCGTAACCCCCTAATACAATATTGTTAGTTGAGGACATATTCACCTAAACCAGTCCAATGAATGTGATGTGAAAATCTAGCCTCAGACTGACCAAATTTCTAAAGCATCTCTCCTATCACCCAACTACAGTGATCGAGAAACTAAAGTTGACAAAATACAATCCCTCCATTTTTCGTACCATCGGTCGAGCGACCAGAACATTTTTTGGTAGTCGCAATCTCACTCCCACTCTCGGAGAGATGCTTTAGAAATTAGAGAATACTAGAGAAAGTATAGAATAGAGAAACTGAAATTTGATAAAAAAAATGAAAGTTGACAAAACTCACTCCCTCCATTTTTCGTCCAACGCACCTAGGTTGAACTACCAGAATAATTGTTGGTAGTTCAACTTTTAGTATTGGACTCCTCGAGTGTGCTCGGAGATTTGTAGACGCTTTAGAAATTTGGTCAGTCTGGGGCTAGATTTCCACAGTCAGTACACTAGTTTTAGGGGAATATCACACCCGTTAACTGTAGTAAGGTTACGGATTAGTGTGGCTGTAGAAGCCCACATTCTCAACTCTGATATGCTAAAATCTAGTCTCAAACTGACCGAGTGTTGTAGTGTTCCTAAACTGACTACCTAGATATTCGAGAAACTGAAAGTTGACAAAACTCACTCCCTCCATTTTTCGTCCAACGCACCTAGGTTGAACTACCAGAATAATTTTTGGTAGTTCAACTTTTAGTATTGGACTCCTCGAGTGTGCTCGGAGATTTGTAGACGCTTTAGAAATTTGGTCAGTCTGAGGCTAGATTTCCACAGTCAGTGCACTGGTTTTAGGTGAATATCACACCCGTTAACTGTAGTAAGGTTACGGATTGGTGTGGCTATAGAATCCAACATTCTCAACTCTGATATGCTAAAATATAGTCTCAAACTGACCGAGTGTTGTAGTGTTCCTAAACTGACTACCTAGATATTCGAGAAACTGAAAGTTGACAAAACTCACTCCCTCCATTTTTCGTACAACGCTACTACCTAGGATGAACTACCAGAATAATTTTTGGTAATTTAACTTTTAGTATTGGACTCCTCGAGTGTGCTCGGAGATTTGCAGACGCTTTAGAAATTCGGTCAGTCTGATGCTAGATTTCCACAGTCAGTACACTAGTTTTAAGGGAATATCAAACCCGTTAACTGTAAGGAAGGATATGGATGGTATGGCTGTAGAATCCCACATTCTCAACTCTGATATGCTAAAATCTAGTCTCAAACTGACCGAGTGTTGTAGCGTTCCTAAACTGACTACCTAGATATTCGAGAAACTGAAAGTTGACAAAACTCACTCCCTGCATTTTTCGTACCAACGCTTTCTTGATCGAGCTACCAGAATAATTTTTGGTAGTTCAACTTTTAGTATTGGACTCCTCGAGTGTGCTCGGAGATTTGTAGATGCTTTAGAAATTTGGTCAGTCTGATGCTAGATTTCCACAGTCAGTACACTAGTTTTAAGGGAATATCACACCTGTTAACTGTAAGGAAGAATATTGATGGTATGGCTGTAGAAGCCCACATTCTCAACTCTGATATGCTAAAATCTAGTCTCAAACTGACCGAGTGTTGTAGCGTTCCTAAACTGACTACCTAGATATTCGAGAAACTGAAAGTTGACAAAACTCACTCCCTCCATTTTTTGTACAACGCTTTCTTGATCGAGCTACCAGAATAATTTTTGGTAGTTCAACTTTTAGTATTGGACTCCTCGAGTGTGCTCGGAGATTTGTAGACGCTTTAGAAATTTGGTCAGTCTGAGGCTAGATTTCCACAGTCAGTGCACTAGTTTTAGGGGAATATCACACCCGTTAACTGTAGACTGCAGTGAACAAGATGTACAATATACATTGTAGGACCAATCTCTGCGGCGAATGTCTGAACATGTTAGGGTCCAACTTCAACTGTCCGGGCTATGTCCTACACCCTATGGACAAATCAGAGGCTGGGCGTGGTGGTGTGGTGGTTTCCCCCCCAAAAAAGACTCCTGGTATATCTTGCGTTTCGTAACCCCCTAATACAATATTGTTAGTTTAGGACATATTCACCTAAAACCAGTCCAATGAATGTGATGTGAAAATCTAGCCTCAGACTGACCAAATTTCTAAAGCATCTCTCCTATCACCCAACTACAGTGATCGAGAAACTAAAGTTGACAAAATACAATCCCTCCATTTTTCGTACCATCGGTCGAGCGACCAGAACATTTTTTGGTAGTCGCAATCTCACTCCCACTCTCGGAGAGATGCTTTAGAAATTAGAGAATACTAGAGAAAGTATAGAATAGAGAAACTGAAATTTGATAACAAAAATGAAAGTTGACAAAATTCACTCCCTCCATTTTTCGTCCAACGCACCTAGGTTAAACTACCAGAATAATTGTTGGTAGTTCAACTTTTAGTATTGGACTCCTCGAGTGTGCTCGGAGATTTGTAGACGCTTTAGAAATTTGGTCAGTCTGAGGCTAGATTTCCACAGTCAGTACACTAGTTTTAGGGGAATATCACACCCGTTAACTGTAAGGAAGGATATGGATGGTAGAAGCCCACATTCTCAACTCTGATATGCTAAAATCTAGTCTCAAACTGACCGAGTGTTGTAGCGTTCCTAAACTGACTAGTGACTACCTAGATATTCGAGAAACTGAAAGATGACAAAACTCACTCCCTCCATTTTTCGCTTTCTTGATCGAGCTACTAGAATAATTATTGGTAGTTCAACTTTTAGTATTGGACTCCTTGAGTGTGCTCGGAGATTTGTAGACGCTTTAGAAATTTGGTCAGTCTGAGGCTAGATTTCCACAGTCAGTGCACTGGTTTTAGGTGAATATCACACCCGTTAACTGTAGTAAGGTTACGGATTGGTGTGTCTGTAGAAGCCCACATTCTCAACTCTGATATGCTAAAATCTAGTCTCAAACTGACCGAGTGTTGTAGCATTCCTAAACTGACTACCTAGATATTCGAGAAACTGAAAGTTGACAAAACTCACTCCCTCCATTTTTCGTACAACGCTACTACCTAGTATGAACTACCAGAATAATTTTTGGTAGTTCAACTTTTAGTATTGGACTCCTCGAGTGTGCTCGGAGCTTTGTAGACGCTTTAGAAATTTGGTCAGTCTGAGGCTAGATTTCCACAGTCAGTGCACTGGTTTTAGGTGAATATCACACCCGTTAACTGTAGTAAGGTTACGGATTGGTGTGGCTGTAGAAGCCCACATTCTCAACTCTGATATGCTAAAATATAGTCTCAAACTGACCGAGTGTTGTAGTGTTCCTAAACTGACTACCTAGATATTCGAGAAACTGAAAGTTGACAAAACTTACTCCCTCCATTTTTCGTACAACGCTACTACCTAGGATGAACTACCAGAATAATTTTTTGTAGTTCAACTTTTAGTATTGGACTCCTCGAGTGTGCTCGGAGATTTGCAGATGCTTTAGAAATTTGGTCAGTCTGATGCTAGATTTCCACAGTCAGTACACTAGTTTTAAGGGAATATCACACCCGTTAACTATAAGGAAGGATATGGATGGTATGGCTGTAGAAGCCCACATTCTCAACTCTGATATGCTAAAATCTAGTCTCAAACTGACCGAGTGTTGTAGCGTTCCTAAACTGACTACCTAGATATTCGAGAAACTGAAAGTTGACAAAACTCACTCCCTCCATTCTTCGTACAACGCTAATACCTAGGTTAAACTACCAGAATATTTTTTGGTAGTTCAACTTGTATTATTGGACTCCTCGTGTGTGCTCGGAGATTTGTAGACGCTTTAGAAATTTGGTCAGTCTGAGGCTAGATTTCCACAGTCAGTACACTAGTTTTAGGGGAATATAACACCCGTTAACTGTAGTAAGGTTACGGATTAGTGTGGCTGTAGAAGCCCACATTCTCAACTCTGATATGCTAAAATCTAGTCTCAAACTGACCGAGTGTTGTAGCGTTCCTAAACTGACTACCTAGATATTCGAGAAACTGAAAGTTGACAAAACTCACTCCCTCCAATTTTCGTACCAACGCTTTCTTGATCGAGCTACCAGAATAATTTTTGGTAGTTCAACTTTTAGTATTGGACTCCTCGAGTGTGCTCGGAGATTTGTAGACGCTTTAGAAATTTGGTCAGTCTGAGGCTAGATTTCCACAGTCAGTACACTAGTTTTAGGGGAATATCACACCCGTTAACTGTAGACTGCAGTGAACATGATGTACAATATACATTGTAGGACCTATCTCTGTGGCGAATGTCTGAACATGTTAGGGTCCAACTTCAACTGTCCGGGCTGCAGACACCCTATGGACAAATCAGAGGCTGGGCGTGGTGGTGTAGTGGTTTCCTAAAACAAAAAAGACTCCTGGTATATCTTGCATTTCGTAACCCCCTAATACAATATTGTTAGTTTAGGACATATTCACCTAAACCAGTCCAATGAATGTGATGTGAAAATCTAGCCTGAGACTGACCAAATTTCTAAAGCATCTCTCCTATCACCCAACTACAGTGATCGAGAAACTAAAGTTGACAAAATACAATCCCTCCATTTTTCGTACCATCGGTCGTGCGACCAGAACATTTTTTGGTAGTCGCAATCTCACTCCCACTCTCAGAGAGATGCTTTAGAAATTAGAGAATACTAGAGAAAGTATATAATAGAGAAACTGAAATTTGATAAAAAAAATGAAAGTTGACAAAACTCATTCCCTCCATTTTTCGTCCAACGCACCTAGGTTGAACTACCAGAATAATTTTTGGTAGTTCAACTTTTAGTATTGGACTCCTCGAGTGTGCTCGGAGATTTGTAGACACTTTAGAAATTTGGTCAGTCTGAGGCTAGATTTCCACAGTCAGTACACTAGTTTTAGGGGAATGTCACACCCGTTAACTGTAGTAAGGTTACGGATTAGTGTGGCTGTAGAAGCCCACATTCTCAACTCTGATATGCTAAAATCTAGTCTCAAACTGACCGAGTGTTGTAGCGTTCCTAAACTGACTACCTAGATATTCGAGAAACTGAAAGTTGACAAAACTCACTCCCTCCATTTTTCGTCCAACGCACCTAGGTTGAACTACCAGAATAATTTTTGGTAGTTCAACTTTTAGTATTGGACTCCTCGAGTGTGCTCGGAGATTTGTAGGCGCTTTAGAAATTTGGTCAGTCTGAGGCTAGATTTCCACAGTCAGTACACGAGTTTTAGGGAAATATCACACCCGTTAACTGTAGACTGCAGTGAACAAGATCTACAATATACATTGTAGGACCGATCTCTGCAGCGAATGTCTGAACATGTTAGGGTCCAACTTCAACTGTCCGGGCTATGTCCTACACCCTATGGACAAATCAGAGGCTGGGCGTGGTGGTGTGGTGGTTTCCCCCCAAAAAAAGACTCCTGGTATATCTTGCATTTCGTAAACCCCTAATACAATATTGTTAGTTTAGGACATATTCACCTAAAACCAGTCCAATGAATGTGATGTGAAAATCTAGCCTCAGACTGACCAAATTTCTAAAGCATCTCTCCTATCACCCAACTACAGTGATCGAGAAACTAAAGTTGACAAAATACAATCCCTCCATTTTTCGTACCATCGGTCGAGCGACCAGAAATTTTTTTGGTAGTCGCAATCTCACTCCCACTCTCGGAGAGATGCTTTAGAAATTAGAGAATACTAGACAAAGTATAGAATAGAGAAACTGAAATTTGATAAAAAAAATGAAAGTTGACAAAACTCACTCCCTCCATTTTTCGTCCAACGCACCTAGGTTGAACTACCAGAATAATTTTTGGTAGTTCAACTTTTAGTATTGGACTCCTCGAGTGTGCTCGGAGATTTGTAGACGCTTTAGAAATTTGGTCAGTCTGAGGCTAGAATTCCACAGTCAGTACACTAGTTTTAGGGGAATATCACACCCGTTGACTGTAAGGAAGGATATGGATGGTATGGTTGTAGAAGCCCACATTCTCAACTCTGATATGCTAAAATCTAGTCTCAAACTGACCGAGTGTTGTAGCGTTCCTAAACTGACTACCTAGATATTCGAGAAACTGAAAGTTGACTAAAATCACTCCCTCCATTTTTCGTACCGACGCTACTACCTAGGTTGAACTACCAGAATAATTGTTGGTAGTTCAACTTTTAGTATTGGACTCCTCGAGTGTGCTCGGAGATTATTGTAGACGCTTTAGAAATTTAGTCAGTCTGAGGCTAGATTTCCACAGTCAGTACACTAGTTTAGGGGAAAATCACACCCGTTAACTGTAGTAAGGTTACGGAGTGGTGTGGCTGTAGAAGCCCACATTCTCAACTCTGATATGCTAAAATCTAGTCTCAAACTGATCGAGTGTTGTAGCGTTCCTAAACTGACTACCTAGATATTCGAGAAACTGAAAGTTGACAAAACTCACTCCCTCCATTTTTCGTACCAACGCTTTCTTGATCGAGCTACTAGAATAATTATTGGTAGTTCAACTTTTAGTATTGGACTCCTCGAGTGTGCTCGGAGATTTGTAGACGCTTTAGAAATTTGGTCAGTCTGAGGCTAGATTTCCACAGTCAGTGCACTGGTTTTAGGTGAATATCACACCCGTTAACTGTAGTAAGGTTACGGATTGGTGTGGCTGTAGAAGCCCACATTCTCAACTCTGATATTCTAAAATCTAGTCTCAAACTGACCGAGTGTTGTAGCGTTCCTAAACTGACTACCTAGATATTCGAGAAACTGAAAGTTGACAAAACTCACACCCTCCATTTTTCGTACAACGCTTTCTTGATCGAGCTACCAGAATAATTTTTCGTAGTTCAACTTTTAGTATTGGACTCCTCGAGTGTGCTCGGAGATTTGTAGACGCTTTAGAAATTTGGTCAGTCTGAGGCTAGATTTCCACAGTCAGTACACTAGTTTTAGGGGAACATCACACCCGTTAACTGTAGTAAGGTTACGGATTGGTGTGGCTGTAGAAGCCCACATTCTCAACTCTGATATGCTAAAATCTAGTCTCAAACTGACCGAGTGTTGTAGCGTTCCTAAACTGACTACCTAGATATTCGATAAACTGAAAGTTGACAAAACTCACTCCCTCCATTTTTCGTACAACGCTACTACCTAGTATGAACTACCAGAATAATTTTTGGTAGTTCAACTTTTAGTATTGGACTCCTCGAGTGTGCTCGGAGCTTTGTAGACGCTTTAGAAATTTGGTCAGTCTGAGGCTAGATTTCCACAGTCAGTGCACTGGTTTTAGGTGAATATCACACCCGTTAACTGTAGTAAGGTTACGGATTGGTGTGGCTGTAGATGCACACATTCTCAACTCTGATATGCTAAAATATAGTCTCAAACTGACCGAGTGTTGTAGTGTTCCTAAACTGACTACCTAGATATTCGAGAAACTGAAAGTTGACAAAACTTACTCCCTCCATTGTTCGTACAACGCTACTACCTAGGATGAACTACCAGAATATTTTTTTGTAGTTCAACTTTTAGTATTGGACTCCTCGAGTGTGCTCGGAGATTTGCAGACGCTTTAGAAATTCGGTCAGTCTGAGGCTAGATTTCCACAGTCAGTACACTAGTTTTAGGGGAATATCACACCCGTTAACTGTAAGGAAGGATATGGATGGTATGGCTGTAGAAGCCCACATTCTCAACTCTGATATGCTAAAATCTAGTCTCAAACTGACCGAGTGTTGTAGCGTTCCTAAACTGACTACCTAGATATTCGAGAAACTGAAAGTTGACAAAACTCACTCCCTCCATTTTTCGTACCAACGCTTTCTTGATCGAGCTACTAGAATAATTATTGGTAGTTCAACTTTTAGTATTGGACTCCTCGAGTGTGCTCGGAGATTTGTAGACGCTTTAGAAATTAGGTCAGTCTGAGGCTAGATTTCCACAGTCAGTGCACTGGTTTTAGGTGAATATCACACCCATTAACTGTAGTAAGGTTACGGATTGGTGTGGCTATAGAATCCAACATTCTCAACTCTGATATGCTAAAATATAGTCTCAAACTGACCGAGTGTTGTAGTGTTCCTAAACTGACTACCTAGATATTCGAGAAACTGAAAGTTGACAAAACTCACTCCCTCCATTTTTCGTACAACGCTACTACCTAGGATGAACTACCAGAATAATTTTTGGTAGTTCAACTTTTAGTATTGGACTCCTCGAGTGTGCTCGGAGACGCTTTAGAAATTCGGTCAGTCTGATGCTAGATTTCCACAGTCAGTACACTAGTTACACCCGTTAACTGTAAGGAAGGATATGGATGGTATGGCTGTAGAAGCCCACAATCTCAACTCTGATATGCTAAAATATAGTCTCAAACTGACCAAGTGTTGTAGTGTTCCTAAACTGACTACCTAGATATTCGAGAAACTGAAAGTTGACAAAACTCACTCCCTCCATTTTTAGTACAACGCTAATACCTAGGTTGAACTACCAGAATAATTTTTGGTAGTTCAACTTTTATTATGGGACTCCTCGAGAGTGCTCGGAGATTTGTAGACGCTTTAGAAATTTGGTCAGTCTGAGGCTAGATTTCCACAGCCAGTGCACTGGTTTTAGGTGAATATCACACCCGTTAACTGTAGTAAGGTTACGGATTGGTGTGGCTGTAGAAGCCCACATTCTCAACTCTGATATGCTAAAATCTAGTCTCAAACTGACCGAGTGTTGTAGCGTTCCTAAACTGACTACCTAGATATTCGAGAAACTGAAAGTTGACAAAACTCACTCCCTCCATTTTTCGTACAACGCTTTCTTGATCGAGCTACCAGAATAATTTTTGGTAGTTCAACTTTTAGTATTGGACTCCTCGAGTGTGCTCGGAGATTTGTAGACGATTTAGAAATTTGGTCAGTCTGAGGCTAGATTTCCACAGTCAGTACACTAGTTTTAGGGGAATATCACACCCGTTAACTGTAGTAAGGTTACGGATTGGTGTGGCTGTAGAAACCCACATTCTCAACTCTGATATGCTAAAATATAGTCTCAAACTGACCGAGTGTTGTAGTGTTCCTAAACTGACTACCTAGATATTCGAGAAACTGAAAGTTGACAAAACTTACTCCCTCCATTTTTTGTACAACGCTACTACCTAGGATGAACTACCAGAATATTTTTTTGTAGTTCAACTTTTAGTATTGGACTCCTCGAGTGTGCTCGGAGATTTGCAGACGCTTTAGAAATTCGGTCAGTCTGATGCTAGATTTCCACAGTCAGTACACTAGTTTTAGGGGAATATCACACCCGTTAACTGTAAGGAAGGATATGGATGGTATGGCTGTAGAAGCCCACATTCTCAACTCTGATATGCTAAAATCTAGTCTCAAACTGACCGAGTGTTGTAGCGTTCCTAAACTGACTACCTAGATATTCGAGAAACTGAAATTTGACAAAACTCACTCCCTCCATTTTTCGTACAACGCTAATACCTAGGTTAAACTACCAGAATAATTTTTGGTAGTTCAACTTTTATTATTGGACTCCTCGAGTGTGCTCGGAGATTTGTAGACGCTTTAGAAATTTGGTCAGTCTGAGGCTAGATTTCCACAGTCAGTACACTAGTTTTAGGGGAATATCACACCCGTTAACTGTAGTAAGGTTACGGATTAGTGTGGCTGTAGAAGCCCACATTCTCAACTCTGATATGCTAAAATCTAGTCTCAAACTGACCGAGTGTTGTAGTGTTCCTAAACTGACTACCTAGATATTCGAGAAACTGAAAGTTGACAAAACTCACTCCCTCCATTTTTCGTCCAACGCACCTAGGTTGAACTACCAGAATAATTTTTGGTAGTTCAACTTTTAGTATTGGACTCCTCGAGTGTGCTCGGAGATTTGTAGACGCTTTAGAAATTTGGTCAGTCTGAGGCTAGATTTCCACAGTCAGTACACTAGTTTTAGGGGAATATCACACCCGTTAACTGTAGTAAGGTTACGGATTGGTGTGGCTGTAGAAGCCCACATTCTCAACTCTGATATGCTAAAATCTAGTCTCAAACTGACCTAGTGTTGTAGCGTTCCTAAACTGACTACCTAGATTTTCGAGAAACTGAAAGTTGACAAAACTCACTCCCTCCATTTTTCGTACCAACGCTTTCTTGATCGAGCTACCAGAATATTGTTTGGTAGTTCAACTTTTAGTATTGGACTCCTCGAGTGTGCTCGGAGATTTGTAGACGCTTTAGAAATTTGGTCAGTCTGAGGCTAGATTTCCACAGTCAGTACACTAGTTTTAGGGGAATATCACACCCGTTAACTGTAGACTGCAGTGAACAAGATCTACAATATACATTGTAGGACCTATCTCTGCGGCGAATGTCTGAACATGTTAGGGTCCAACTTCAACTGTCCTGGCTGCAGACACCCTATGGACAAATCAGAGGCTGGGCGTGGTGGTGTGGTGGTTTCCAAAACAAAAAAAAGACTCCTGGTATATCTTGCGTTTCGTAACCCCCTAATACAATATTGTTAGTTGAGGACATATTCACCTAAACCAGTCCAATGAATGTGATGTGAAAATCTAGCCTCAGACTGACCAAATTTCTAAAGCATCTCTCCTATCACCCAACTACAGTGATCGAGAAACTAAAGTTGACAAAATACAATCCCTCCATTTTTCGTACCATCGGTCGAGCGACCAGAACATTTTTTGGTAGTCGCAATCTCACTCCCACTCTCGGAGAGATGCTTTAGAAATTAGAGAATACTAGAGAAAGTATAGAATAGAGAAACTGAAATTTGATAAAAAAAATGAAAGTTGACAAAACTCACTCCCTCCATTTTTCGTCCAACGCACCTAGGTTGAACTACCAGAATAATTGTTGGTAGTTCAACTTTTAGTATTGGACTCCTCGAGTGTGCTCGGAGATTTGTAGACGCTTTAGAAATTTGGTCAGTCTGGGGCTAGATTTCCACAGTCAGTACACTAGTTTTAGGGGAATATCACACCCGTTAACTGTAGTAAGGTTACGGATTAGTGTGGCTGTAGAAGCCCACATTCTCAACTCTGATATGCTAAAATCTAGTCTCAAACTGACCGAGTGTTGTAGTGTTCCTAAACTGACTACCTAGATATTCGAGAAACTGAAAGTTGACAAAACTCACTCCCTCCATTTTTCGTCCAACGCACCTAGGTTGAACTACCAGAATAATTTTTGGTAGTTCAACTTTTAGTATTGGACTCCTCGAGTGTGCTCGGAGATTTGTAGACGCTTTAGAAATTTGGTCAGTCTGAGGCTAGATTTCCACAGTCAGTGCACTGGTTTTAGGTGAATATCACACCCGTTAACTGTAGTAAGGTTACGGATTGGTGTGGCTATAGAATCCAACATTCTCAACTCTGATATGCTAAAATATAGTCTCAAACTGACCGAGTGTTGTAGTGTTCCTAAACTGACTACCTAGATATTCGAGAAACTGAAAGTTGACAAAACTCACTCCCTCCATTTTTCGTACAACGCTACTACCTAGGATGAACTACCAGAATAATTTTTGGTAATTTAACTTTTAGTATTGGACTCCTCGAGTGTGCTCGGAGATTTGCAGACGCTTTAGAAATTCGGTCAGTCTGATGCTAGATTTCCACAGTCAGTACACTAGTTTTAAGGGAATATCAAACCCGTTAACTGTAAGGAAGGATATGGATGGTATGGCTGTAGAATCCCACATTCTCAACTCTGATATGCTAAAATCTAGTCTCAAACTGACCGAGTGTTGTAGCGTTCCTAAACTGACTACCTAGATATTCGAGAAACTGAAAGTTGACAAAACTCACTCCCTCCATTTTTCGTACCAACGCTTTCTTGATCGAGCTACCAGAATAATTTTTGGTAGTTCAACTTTTAGTATTGGACTCCTCGAGTGTGCTCGGAGATTTGTCGACGCTTTAGAAATTTGGTCAGTCTGAGGCTAGATTTCCACAGTCAGTACACTAGTTTTAGGGTAATATCACACCCGTTAACTGTAGTAAGGTTACGGATTGGTGTGGCTGTAGAAGCCCACATTCTCAATTCTGATATGCTAAAATCTAGTCTCAAACTGACCGAGTGTTGTAGCGTTCCTAAACTGACTACCTAGTGTCACGGACCTATAGGCTCTGACTGTACGGGTTCACTTCCACCCTTCAAACGCATCAACCAGTCTGAGATCGGGGTCGGGGCTTCAAGCAACCAAACCAACAGAGGCCCGAAACTTCGCATCCCAATATCCTTCTTACTTCTATCCCTCTCATTTTGATCGAGCAGAGTTTCGAAGTCTCACTCAATAAATATATAATTCAAATTAAAGTTCAATGGTATCTCTGCTCATGACCACCAGGGGGTGGAAGTTTCTTTTCTGGTCACATTAAATCTACCGTAGTCAATGACGGGACGGGAATAATGAGTGGGGTCAGTGTTATCTTAGACTTTCTTGGTGCAACGTTCTCGGGAATATCGCTTCCAGAAAGCGTTGTTTTAAAACTCCAGGAACTACACCCCTTCGGTTTGACTACGGGAGATATCGTGACTATAACTTATATTTTCATTTTGATTTTCTTTTTGTTTTTCATTTTGTATAACTTAAATATTTTGCATTAATATTAATTACCATTGTATTTGTTTTATTTTGTTTTATAACTTTCAATTATAATTATATAATACATAATGGTTTTGTTATATTACTTAAACTTGATTTTATTATATTAACAAAAATTGTGTATTCTTTTCTTATCCATATATATTTATACCCTAATGATTAAATGAAGTGAGGAAGATTAACTCTATATAATATCCAGAAGACTACTTTGAAATATTAAAATACGAGAACTACTCTTAAAGAGACTTTACCTTAATACAAGTGCTAAATTAATAAAAGTACTTATCCATACTGAACACCCTGAAACTAAAGTTCAGTCTTTGTGTTCAACCTAAAGGTCACCCTCTAGACTCCTTCGGGGCCAAATCTTTAACTAAGCTAGTTCCACTAGTCTCTCCAAACTTTGGGTTGTAACATATTGGGGGCCTGTCCGGGAGCTTTTCTGATTAATCTCTGCACTTCATTATATGAATTGGGTTTTCTAATGTTCATAGTAAATTCTTAAATTTAATTATTTATCTTAACGTCACGATATCTTTAGCCTGAATTATTATATTACTCCTGATGCTTAAATACATTCCTTTCCCTTTAGTCGGTTTGTGCATTTGAGAGGTAATAGCTCAGGTTGGTCATAAGTTGGGGAGGTTCTGTGGTTTACGAGATAGTCAGGATCACTCGTCATCTCAAATCCTCATATTCATCCATGTTCATTAACACTAGGCAGACGGTGGTGGACATTGTGTATCAATCTCTTAATCTTTCATGTGACGAAATTAGCGTTTTCGCACATCGGTCACCTATCTGAGTCACCCCTCTTTAAGTAGAATCTCTTCAGAATAGGAATGACCAGTTAAACTAGTCTTTTATAGCAAATCAAAACTATAGGAGACCATCCACGATCACCTAACATATATCTGTAACTAGAAGTAGGATCTCCTAACGCACATAAATCTCATGCCTTCTTCCTTTAGTTTCGATATCAAGGGATCGTGTCTCACGAGGTTCACTAATGGTCAGGTTCTTGCCTGTCGTCCTTACTTATCAACCCTCTTGTTGTTGTCGACCATAGTTCGCTCAACAGGTGGGAGTTACTCACACTAATCATATTGATTTGGGATATTAGTGTCAACCTGACTATTAGGTAACCCGTCTCTACTAGGAATATCCCTAGTCCATATAGTATGCACTTGTTAATGGTTATCCAGGGTTAGTAATCTACCATTACCGGTAACTATAAAGCAAGTCCATATTAGTCAATATTGCCGTTCATTCCAGTCTTTATATTATACAACCAGTGAAGCTATAGTAACCCCATCCTCTATACATTAGCTGTCAGTCTAGTATAAATTGAGCGGTAATCTTCTCTACCTCATCTAGTCCTAATTAAAATCAAAATGGCAAAGTTTAATGCTAAACAATTTTGTAGAGAGCCCTCCATAGACAAACTTAAAGGTCAGGTGATCTCCAAGGATGATTGGAAGTATATAGCTTATTCCTTTGACATAAGCTATGAGAGTTCACACACTAAGGAAATCCTGAAAAACACAGTCATAGAAGAACTGACAAATAGAGATATCTTACCTGCTGAAGCTGTAGATTCACTTACTCCCATGAGTAGTTCAATGATAATGGCTGATAATGATGAAGATTCCCAGAGTACCATGCAGGAAAACTCCCAGGGGAAACACTCTCCATCTCCTGAGCCGTGGTCAGAAGACAGACTAGATTTTGAAAGGGAGAAGTTTCGGCAGCAGCTTCTGCACGAGTTTCAGGAGAAAGAGAAAGACAGACAGGAGAAAGAGAAAGACAGACAGGAGAAAGAGAAAGACAGACAGGAGAAAGAGAAAGATCGGCAACTAGAACTCTTGAAACTTGAGACACAACAACGGGAGAAAGAGAAGGACAGAGAACTAGAAATTGCTAAAATTCAAAACTTGGAAGAAACAAAACGCCTCAAAGAAGAGAAATTACAGTTGCAGAAGACTGAAATGGAAGCCCAGAAGCCAAGATTCCAACTATCTAAAAACATCTCCCTAGTACCACCCTTTGACGAGAGTGACCCAGAGAAATCTTTCTCCACGTTTGAGAAAACTGCTGAACACCTTAAATGGCCAAAAGAGGAATGGCCATGGCTTCTCCAACCCAAACTCGTAGGAAGAGCTCAGAAAACTTTCAATCACCTGGAGGACGTTAATGACTATGACTTTGTAAAGAGCGCTATATTAGATGCTTATGCTATCACCGCTGATCATTACCGTAGAACTTTTCGGAACTACATAAAGCCAGAAAAACATACATTTTTGGAGTTTGCCATGGATAAACTATCTATCTATCTATTGCCTGACGCCGTGATCCCCGAAGGGGTGGCCACGAACGAACCGCCCCCATGCACCTCTGTCCCCAGTCAGTCGACGCCCCTCCCCCCAACCAGCACCGCCTTCATTCATGTAGTTCCTCACTCCATCCTTCCACCTCATGTTCGGTCTACCTCTCCCCCTCTGTCCCTCCACCTCGCTCTCGTACACCCTCTTAGTCATTCTCTCGCTTTCCATACGTTCCATATGGCCGAACCATCTCAAGTTGTTCCTTTTCACACTTTCCAGCACATCTACCTCCACACCACACCTCCTTCTTACTGCCTCATTAGTCTGTCTATCCCTCCATGTAATTCCGCACGCACTCCTTAAGTAATTCATTTCCACTGCTCTCACTCTTGGTCTGAGTCTCTCAACCAACGTCCATGCTTCGCTTCCGTAAGTCAGTGTCGGGATTACCACACTGTCATGCAAGGACTTCTTCACTTCCATACTGACCACCCTATTTCTTGTTACTGCTTTTAGCGTTCCTACAACCCTCTTCCCCTGTTGTACCCTCTCCCGCACCTCTTCATCCATAGTCCCATCTTTACTCAACACACTGCCCAGATACTTAAAAGAGTTGACGATCTCCATAGCCTGACCGTTCAGCTTCACCTCACACTCTGTGACTTCACCCCTTTCGAAGACCATAACCTTGCTCTTCCCCGTATTTACCTTCAAATTCCGTTTTTCGCACACTGTTCCAAACTCATTTACCAGACCCTGCAACTCCCATTCATTATCACTCATCAGAACTGTATCATCCGCAAACAGCAGTATAGGTAGCTTCCACTCAATTCCCTCCCTTTTCAGCGATACACCAACATCCACTGCTCTTGATAGTATTTCTTTCATAACTCCATCCATATATACAGTAAACAACCACGGGGACATCACACACCCCTGTTTCAAACCAACATTCAGGTCAAAGAACTCGCTCTGCTCACTCTCCACACGTACTGCCGCCTTTGCACCCTCATACATGCTCTTCACTGCTTTCAGCAACTTGCCCTCTACTCCGTATATTCTAAGTACTTTCCACAAACCTTCTCTATCCACTCTGTCATAGGCCTTCTCCAAGTCCATAAAGGCAACATACACCTTTTGTTTCTTCTCCAGATACTTCTCCACAACACAATTCAGGGTAAAAATCTGATCTACACATCCTCTTCCCTTCCTAAAGCCTCCCTGCTCGTCGCCTATCCATTTCTCCGTTCTCACTCTCACTCTCTCAATCACTACCCTACTGTATACCTTCCCTACTACGCTCAGAAGACATATTCCTCGGTGGTTACCACACACTCCTCTTTCCCCTTTGCCCTTATATAGGGGGACTATTATGCCAGTCTTCCAGTCATCGGGTGCACTCCCCTTCTCCCATGCTAGTTTGCACATTTTCCATACCCATTCTATCACTATCTCACCACCATACCTCAACATTTCCCCACACACTCCATCTGTTCCTGGTGCTTTCCCCAATTTCACTCTTTTCATGGCTTCCCACACTTCTGACCTCCTGATCCCCACCTCCTCCTCCACTACTTCTCTTCTTCTCCCTCCCATACCATATCCAGCTATGTTTGCTGGCTCTTCATTCCTTTCATTTAGCAACTCACTGAAGTACTCCCTCCATCTTTCGACTCTCTCTTGCTTCTCGGCTAGCATTCTCCCATTCTTATCTTTCACACCCTTACTGTTTCCCTTGCTACCTTCCCTAACTTTCTTGACTTCTTTCCAGAACAGTTTCTTACTCTCCCTCCATTTTACACTCAGATTCCTTCCAAATTCCTCATCTACTCTTCTCTTACTTTCCTTCACTACTCTCTTCACCACCCTCTTACTCTCCACGTACCTCGCTCGTTTCTGTCTCTCGGAATCTTCATTCCCTCTACTACCCAACCACTCTCTATATGCTTTCTTCTTTTCTTCCACAGCTATTCTTACCTCTTCTGTCCACCATGCTGTACCTTTCACTCCCCTCCCTCTTCTCCTCACTCCACACACCTCCTCACATGCTGCACAGATCTCATCCTTAAACACCTTGCTCATCTCCTCCACTTCCTCCATAACTTCCAGGTCGAACCCACCTAGTCGTCTTTCCACTGCTCTCCTGTACTCCTCCCTGACTTCCTCCTCCTGCAACCTCTCCACCCTCCTCACCATTCCACCCTCCTCTCGCCTCCCTCCCGCTCTCCTCACCCACTTCTTTTGTATCCTAACCTTAGCTACCACTACATAATGATCAGACAGACCCCCTCCAATACCCCTATACACCCTAGCATCCATCACAGATTTCTTCATTCGTTCATCCACACATACATAATCAATCAATGACTTTCGTTCCACCACTGTCTTATCCTTCATTGTCAACATCCGTTTCCACGTGTACCTGTGGATCATTCTGTGTCGGAAGAAGGTGTTGGCTATCCACAGCCTCCTCCCCACACATACGTCCACAAGTGCACTACCATTCCTATTCACCTCTGATGGTACCCCCCACCCTCCCACCACTCCCTCAACTTTCCTATCACCCACCTTACCATTCATATCCCCAATCAGAAATATTCTTTCGTTCTTGTCAAACTTCTCCAGGCACGCCTCCACATTCATCCAGAACTCCTCTTTCTTTCTTTCAAGTATATCCTCTGTCGGGGCATACACGCATACAATCACCCACGTTTGTATTCCTACTTTCATTCTCACCCACACAATCCTTGAACCCACAGACCCATACTCTCTTACACATTCCTTCCGTTTGCTACTTACAAACAAACATGCACCTTCTCTCGCTATTCCTTCACTCACTCCAGCACACACACCTATTCCACACTCCCACTCTCTCACATCTGAACCTTTCCATTTGGTCTCTGTCATTCCACATACATCCAGCCTGGCATTCACTAACACTTCCAGAACCTCTCTCTCTTTTGTGCCATCATTCATGCCACTAACATTCCATGTCGCCATTCTCAGAATGTCCGAAGGCATGTCCTTAGTCGGTCGTGGTTCGTCAACGTTGGTTCCGTCCGCATCCGAGGCTGTTCGTTCGTTTTTTTTTGCTTAGATATTTTTTCCGGGTGGGGGTCGCAAGCCCACCGACCCAACCTCTTTAGTCGCCTCTTACGACACGCAGAAGGCACATGGATAAACTACGGATGCTTAAAAAATGGTTAGCTGCTAAAAAAGTCACCACCTTCACAGAGTTAGTTAACCTTGTTGTTCTAGAGGAGTGGAAGCGTAGGTTACCGCCCAGTATGCTAGTATATATAGAGGAGAAGGGAGTGAATGACCTTACAAAGGCTGCTCAATTAGCTGACAGTTATGCTTTAATCCATAGGGTTGTACCAAGCTATGATAGGACAAAAACCCCAAATGTGAGATTCTCCTCAAGCTATAACCCTGTGTCTAAGGTCATGTCGCAAACAAATGCTCCCAAAAGCCCATCTCAATCTCAAGGAAAGTCTGATGACTTCTGCTCATATTGTAAACAGACAGGGCATAACATCATGCAGTGTACACATCCTAAGTGTAAGACCTCTGCTGCATACAAACTCACACTTGCCACTTCTCAAAGACCTCAAAAACTAACAAAACCTTCTGGGGCACCGATAACATGTATACATACCCAGAATGCCTCTTCTGATCCTTTTTCTGCCTTTAAGGTACCTGGTACTGTCTCTCTTCCAGATGACCCACAGACTTACCCAGTTACCATCTTAAGAGACACTGGATCAGCCCAAAGCTTGTTGTGTAAGACTGCCTTGCCTTCAGTTGAGAACCACTACACTGGGGGAAAAGTTACACTTAAATCTTTAAGCTCTGGTCATACTGCAGACATGGCTGATATACAGATAGGCAGTGACCTGATCCAGGGGTCAGTTAGAGTAGCAGTCTTGGATACAGATCTTCCTATTCCGGGGGTAACTTTCCTTTTAGTAAATGACTTGGCTGGACATGGGATGATTCCTGACATGATAGTGAGAGACAAACCCATGTTACACAGTCCTACTGCAAAGCTAGATCAGGAGAAACCACATATTTTCCCGGTTTGCGCTGTCACCCGTTCACAAACTGCTGCAGTGTCTAATGACTCTCTCTCACCCTCAGGTCAGGATACCTTGTTCACCCAGATCATGTCTAGGGAAAACCTCATAAAAGCTCAAGAGGCAGACACTTCACTTGCTAAGCTCAGGCACATTGCTGATGACACACCCATAAATGGGAAAAACCCTAACATCTACTATCACAAAGGGGTCCTTATGCGTAGTTTTCACCCGCCTGATAGGCCTGACTCAGATACTTGGTCTATAGTACATCAGGTAATCATCCCTACCTCCATCAGATCTGCTGTAATGGGATTAGCTCATGACGGAAACTCTGGTCATTTGGGACAGAGAAATACATACAGAAAGATCCTAGCTCATTTCTTTTGGCCTAACATGAAAAAAGATGTAACCAAATTTGTAAAGTCTTGTCACACTTGCCAGATAGTAGGAAAGCCAAATGAGACCATCCCTAAAGCTCCACTTGCTCCTATCCCTGTCACTACAGAGCCTTTTGAGAAAATAGTAATTGATTGTGTAGGGCCTCTTCCCAAAATTAAGAAAGGGAACCAGTATCTACTTACCGTAATGTGTGCTGCAACTAGGTATCCTGAGGCTTTCCCTTTAAAAGATATCAAGGCTAAGACTATTGTGTCCCATCTGTTGCATCTTTTCACAAAAGTAGGCATTCCTAAAGAAATTCAGAGTGATCAGGGGTCAAACTTTACAAGTAACCTAATGAAAGCAGTACTGAGGGAGTTAGAGGTAGATAAGAAGATAGCCACTGCGTACAGACCTCAGACCCAGGGTTGCCTAGAACGCCATCATCAATCTCTGAAATCCATGATAAAAAAGTTTTGTTTTGAGACTGAGAAAGAGTGGGATGCCAACATTGACTGGCTTCTTTTTGCCGTTAGAGAGTGCCCTCAAGAGTCACTAGGATACTCCCCTTTTGAGTTGCTATATGGGCGTCAGATCAGAGGCCCTCTAAAAGTCTTGAAAGATTCTTGGTTTGTGGAAGTATCTGATCATCCTTCTCGCACAGTTGCAGAGTACATAAATGAGTTAAAACTTCAGATGTCAAATGTAAGAGCGCTAGCACTGGCCAACCTTGAGAAGAGTCAGTCAAGAATGAAAACCCACTACGATCGCAAGTCTGAAAGTAGAACATTTAGTCCTGGAGACAAAGTCCTTCTTTTCCTGCCCATTCCTGGTAGTCCATTAAAAAGCAAATGTTGTGGCCCATATGTAGTTTCTCAGAAACTTTCCAAGCTAAACTATGTTGTTCGCACTCCTGATCGAAGGAAGGATCAAAGGATTGTTCACTTAAACCAGATGAAGGCGTACATAGAAAGGCCGCTTGAGAAGAATACCCCAATACTAGCTGTAAATACTGTACCACATTTTGTACCAGACTCGTGGGAATTGCAAAAGGTAGGAGACTCTGATGTGATTGAGTTTGGTGATCTTCCTTCACCTTGTGGAAGCCCAAAGAACAGCGAACTATTATGTACCTTAGATCAATATTTGTCGGACATGTCGCCATCACGTAGAGATGATCTTAGGAAATTGCTTGTTAGTTACCCTTCAGTCACATTGGATGTCCCTGGCTTTTGCAAGGACCATCATCACGATGTTATCTTGACCTCACCAGAAGTAAGACCTATCAAACAATCACCATACAGACTAAACCCTCAGAAGCAAAAGATCATGAGAAAGGAAATTGACTTTATGTTGGAGAAGTCCTTAGTGGAACCAAGTCATTCCCCTTGGGCGTCACCCTCTTTATTAGTCTCAAAACCAGACGGTAGTAGTAGGCTGTGTACTGATTACAGGAAAGTAAATGCAGTGACAGTCCCTGATGCATATCCACTACCTAGAATTGATGACTTAATAGATAAAGTAGGGGCTGCTAAGGTAGTATCAACCATAGACTTGCAGAAGGGGTATTACCAAATTGGGATGACCGATAGAGCTAAAATCATCTCAGCTTTCACCACTCCTTTTGGGCTCTTCCAATATAGAGTCATGCCTTTTGGCTTGATGAATGCTCCTGCCACATTTCAAAGGGTCATGTCATATACTATTCAGGATTTAGAAGGTGTAGACACTTACTTAGATGACATTGTGATTATTTCAGATACTTGGGAGGATCATCTTTCCAGACTGGACGGGCTGATGGAGCGCTTGGCTGCTGCTGGATTCACCATCAACCTAGCAAAGTCCTGCTTTGGATGTGGATCAGTGACCTACCTTGGCCATGTGGTGGGTCAGGGTACTGCACGTCCCAAGGAAGCTAACGTGGAGACCATCACCGCCTTTCCCCAGCCAACTGACCGCAAATCCATCATGCGGTTTTTAGGGATGTGCGGATTCTACCGCAGATTCTGTCCGAACTTTGCAGCCATATCAGCGCCCCTCTCCGATCTTACAAGCCCAAAAATTAAGTTTGTCTGGACTCCCACCTGTACTGCTGCCTTTGACCGACTGAAGTGCCTCCTTTCATCCTACCCGGTACTTCATGCTCCTGATTCCGCATTGCCTTACCATCTTCAGGTTGATGCGAGTGATAGAGGAGTCGGGGCAGTACTTCTGCAACCAGATAAGACAACTGGCGTCCTACATCCTGTCTCTTACTTCTCCACCAAACTGAAGAAACACCAGAGGAGTTATTCCACAGTGGAGAAGGAGTGCTTGGCGATTGTATCAGCGGTGAAGAAGTTCGAATGTTATCTCCCTCAGCACTATCCACCAATCATCATCCATACTGACCACAACCCTCTTACTTTTCTGCACAAGATGAGGAACAACAACCAACGACTTCTCCGGTGGGCTCTAAAGTTACAGGAGTACCATCTCATTGTTCGCCATATTCGTGGGGTAGACAATCGGATTGCAGACGCCTTGTCAAGAGATCTTCCACCTACAGCGGAGCCTATTCCTCCTCTCGCTACCTAGTCCTCTTCGCTCCCCTTCGAGGACTTTAAGGGGGGAGGTGTCACGGACCTATAGGCTCTGACTGTACGGGTTCACTTCCACCCTTCAAACGCATCAACCAGTCTGAGATCGGGGTCGGGGCTTCAAGCAACCAAACCAACAGAGGCCCAAAACTTCGCATCCCAATATCCTTCTTACTTCTATCCCTCTCATTTTGATCGAGCAGAGTTTCGAAGTGTCACTCAATAAATATATAATTCAAATTAAAGTTCAATGGTATCTCTGCTCATGACCACCAGGGGGTGGAAGTTTCTTTTCTGGTCACATTAAATCTACCGTAGTCAATGACGGGACGGGAATAATGAGTGGGGTCAGTGTTATCTTAGACTTTCTTGGTGCAACGTTCTCGGGAATATCGCTTCCCGAAAGCGTTGTTTTAAAACTCCAGGAACTACACCCCTTCGGTTTGACTACGGGAGATATCGTGACTATAACTTATATTTTCATTTTGATTTTCTTTTTGTTTTTCATTTTGTATAACTTAAATATTTTGCATTAATATTAATTACCATTGTATTTGTTTTATTTTGTTTTATAACTTTCAATTATAATTATATAATACATAATGGTTTTGTTATATTACTTAAACTTGATTTTATTATATTAACAAAAATTGTGTATTCTTTTCTTATCCATATATATTTATACCCTAATGATTAAATGAAGTGAGGAAGATTAACTCTATATAATATCCAGAAGACTACTTTGAAATATTAAAATACGAGAACTACTCTTAAAGAGACTTTACCTTAATACAAGTGCTAAATTAATAAAAGTACTTATCCATACTGAACACCCTGAAACTAAAGTTCAGTCTTTGTGTTCAACCTAAAGGTCACCCTCTAGACTCCTT
Organism: Lithodes maja; assembly: GCA_037953745.1. Classification (NCBI taxonomy): domain Eukaryota; kingdom Metazoa; phylum Arthropoda; class Malacostraca; order Decapoda; family Lithodidae; genus Lithodes; species Lithodes maja. Next base: position 23,029 of record JBAKBP010007053.1, on the reverse strand, counting down.
CGGGGCCAAATCTTTAACTAAGCTAGTTCCACTAGTCTCTCCAAACTTTGGGTTGTAACACTAGATATTCGAAAAACTGAAAGTTGACAAAACTCACTCCCTCCATTTTTCGTACCAACGCTTTCTTGATCGAGCTACCAGAATAATTTTTGGTAGTTCAACTTTTAGTATTGGACTCCTCGAGTGTGCTCGGAGATTTGTAGACGCTTTAGAAATTTGGTCAGTCTGAGGCTAGATTTCCACAGTCAGTACACTATTTTTAGGGAAATATCACACCCGTTAACTGTAGTAAGGTTACGGATTGGTGTGGCTGTAGAAGCCCACATTCTCAACTCTGATATGCTAAAATCTAGTCTCAAACTGACCGAGTGTTGTAGCGTTCCTAAACTGACTACCTAGATATTCGAGAAACTGAAAGTTGACAAAACTCACTCCCTCCATTATTCGTACCAACGCTTTCTTGATCGAGCTACCAGAATAATTGTTGGTAGTTGATGACCAGGGAGGGTCTCGTTGAGGACCGGTGATGGTCTCGTTGAGGACCGGGGAGGGTCTCGTTGCGGACCAGGATTGTCTCGTTGAGGACCGGAGAATGTCCTGTTGAGGACCCGGAAATTGTTCGTTGAGGACCGAGGATGCTCACGTTGAGGACTGGGGATGGTTTCGTTGAGGACCGAGGATGGTGTCGTTGATGACCTGGGAGGGTCTCGTTGACGATTGGAGATGGTCTCAATGATGACCAGGGACGGTCTTGTTGAGGACCAGGATGGTCTCGTTGATGACCGGGGATGGTCTCATTGATGATCGGGGATGGTCTCGTTGATGACCAGGGATTGTCTCATTGAGGACCTGGGATGGTCTCGTTGAGGACCGGGATGGTCTCGTTGAGAACCGGGGATGGTCTTCTTGTGGACCGGGGATGGTCTCGTTGATGACCGAGGAGTGTCTTGTTGATGACCGAGCAGGGTCTTGTTGAGGACCGGGATGGTCTCGTTGATGACCAGAGAGGGTCTCGTTGATGACCGGGGAGGTCTTCGTTGATGACTGGGGAGGGTCTCGTTGATGACCAGGGAGGATCTTGTTGAGGACCGGGATGATCTTGTTGAGGACCATTAAGGCAGGTCTCGTTGAGGACCGGGGGGGATCTCGTTGGAGACCGGGGAGGGTTTCGTTGAGGACCGAGGATTGTCTCAATGAGGACCGGGGATGGTCTCATTGAGGACTAAGAATGGTCTCGTTGATGGCCTGGGAGGGTCTCATTGAGGACCGAGGATGGTCTCATTTATGACCAAGGATGGTCTCGTTGTGAACTGGGGAGGGTCTTTTTGAGGACCGGGGATGGTCTCATTGAGGACAGGGGAAAGTCCTGTTGAAAACCGGGGAGGATCTCGTTGAGGACCGGGATGGTCACATTGATGATCGGGTTGGGCTCGTTGAGCACGGAGATGGTCACGTTGAAGACCGGAATGGTCTCGTTGAGGACCGGGATGGTCTCGTTGAGGACCGTGATGGTCTCGATGAGGACCGGGATGTTCTCGTTGAGGACCAGGATGGTCTCGTTGTGGAACGGGATGATCTCGTTGACCACCGTGATGGTCTCGTTGAGGACCGGGGATGGTCTCGTTGAGGACCTGGGATGGTCTCATTGAGGACCGGGGAGGGTCTCATTGATGACCGGGGAGGGTCTCATTGATGACTGGGGAGGGTCTCGTTGATGACCAGGGAGATTCTCGTTGAGGATGGGATGGTCTCGTTGAGGACCAAAGCAGGTCTCGTTGAGGACTGGGGAGGGTCTCGTTGGAGACCAGGGTGGTCTCGTTGAGGACCGAGGATTGTCTCATTGAGGACTGGGGTTGGTCTCCTTGAGGACCGAGAATGGTCTCGTTGATGGCCTGGGAGGGTCTCGTAGAGTACCGAGGATGGTCTCGATGATGACCGAGGAAGGTTTAGCTGATGATAGGGGAGGGTCTCGTTGAGAACCGGGATGGTCTCGTTGAGGACCGTAGAAAGACTCGTTAAGGAACGGGGAGGGTCTCGTTGAGGACCGGGGAGGGTCTCATTGAGGAACAAGGATGGTCTAATTGAGGACCTGGAAAGGTCTCGTTGAGAATCGAGGATGGTCACGTTATGGACCGGGGAGGGTCTCGTTGAGGACCGGGGATTGTCTAATTGAGTACCTGGACGGGCCCATTGAGGACCGAGGATGGTCTCGTTGTGGACCGGGGAGGGTCTCGTTGAGGACCGGGGATGGTCTCCTTGAGGACAGGGGATCAGGTCTCGTTGAAGACCGGGGAGGATCTCGTTGAGGACCGGGATGGTCTTCTTGAGGACCAGGATAGTCTCGTTGACCACCGGGATGGTCTCCTTGATGACAGGTGAGGGTCTCGTTTAGGACTGGGATGGTCTCGTTGAGGACCCGGAAGGGTCTCGTTGAGGACCAGGAGTGTCTCGTTGAGTACCGGGAAATGTCCTGTTGAGAACTGGGGAAGGTCCTGTTGAGGACCCGGAAATTGCTCGTTGAGGACCGAGGATGCTCTAGTTGAGGACTGGGGATGGTCTCGTTGAGGGCCGAGGATGGTCTCGTTGATGACCTGGGAGGGTCTCGTTGAGGACTGGAGATGGTCTCATTGATGACCGGGGATGGTCTCGTTGAGGACCAGGAAGGTCTCGTTGATGACCCTGGATGGTCTCGATGAGGACCGGGGATGGTCTCATTGATGACCAGGGATTTTCTCGTTGATGACCAGGGAGGGTCTCGTTGATGACCGGGGAGGGTCTCGTTGATGACTGGGTAGGGTCTCGTTGATGACCAGGGAGGGTCTCGCTGGAGACCGGGTAGGGTCTCGCTCAGGACCGAGGATTGTCTCTTTGAGGACCGTGGATGGTCTCGTTGAGGACCGAGAATGGTCTCGTTGATGGCCTGGGAGTGTCTCGTTGAGGACCGAGGATGGTCTCGTTGATGACCGAGGAGGGTTTCGCTGATGATAGGGGAGCATCTCGTTGAGGACGGGGATGATCTCGTTGAGTACCGGGGAAAGTCTCGTTAAGGACCGGGGAAGGTCTCGTTGAGGACTGGGTAAAGTCTCATTAAGGACCGGGGAGGGTTTCGTTGAGGAGCGGGGAGGGTCTTGTTGAGGAACGGGGATGGTCTAATTGAAGACCTGGAAGGGTCTCGTTGAGGACAGAGGATGGTCTCGTTGTGGACCGGGGAGGGTCTTGTTCAGGACCGGGGATAGTTTCGTTGAGGACCGGGTATGGTCTCGTTGAGGACCTGATACGGTCTCGTAGAGGACCGGGCAGGATCTCGTTGAGGACCGGAAGGGTCTCGTTGAGGACTGGGATGGTCTTGTTGAGGACCTGGATGGTCTCTTTGAGTACCAGGATGGTCTCAATGAGAACCGGGATGGTTTCGTTGAGGACCGGAATGGTTTCTTTGAGGACCGGAGAAAGTCTCGTTGAGGACCGGGGAGGGTCTCATTGAGGACCGGGATGGTCTCGTTGAAGACCAAGGCAGGTCTCGTTGAGGACCGAGGAGGGTCTCGTTGGAGACCGGGGAGGGTCTTATTGAGGACCGAGGATTGACTCAATGAGGACTGGGGATGGTCTCGTTCAGAACCGAGAATGGTCTCGTTGATGGCCTGGGAGGGTCTCATTGAGGACCGAGAATGGTCTCGTTGATGACCGAGGAGGCTCGTGTTGATGACCGAGGAGGCTTTCTCTAATGATAGGGGATGATCTGGTTGAGTACCGGGGAAAGTCTCGTAAAGGACCGGGGAGGGTCTCGTTGAGGACCAGGGAGGGTCTTGTTGAGGTACGGGGATAGTCTAATTGAGGGCCTGGAAGGGTCTCGTTGAAGACCGAGAATGGTCTCGTTGTGGACTGGGGAGGGTCTCTTTGAGGACCGGGGATGGTCTCGTTGAGGACAGGGGAAGGTCCTGTTGAAGACTGGGGAGGATCTTGTTGAGGACTGGGATGTTCATGTTGATGCTCGGGTTAGGCTCGTTGAGCACGGGATGGTCACGTTGAAGACCGGGATGGTCTTGTTGAGGACCGGGATGGTCTCGTTGAGGACCGGGATGGTCTCGATGAGGACCAGGATGTTCTCGTTAAGGACCGGGATGGTCTCGTTGTGGAACGGGATGATCTCGTTGACCACTGTGATGGTCTCATTGAGGACCGGGGATGGTCTCGTTGAGGACCAGAGATGGTTTCATTGAGGACCGGGGAGGGTCTCATTGATGACCGGGGAGGGTCTCTTTGATGACTGGGGAGGGTCTCGTTGATGACCAGGGAGGGTCTCGTTGAGGACGGGATGGTCTCGTTGAGGACCAAGGCAGGTCTCGTCGAGGATCGGGGATGATCTAATTGAAGACCTGGAAGGGTCTAGTTGAGGACAGAGGATGGTCTCGTTGTGGACCGGGGAGGGTCTCGTTGAGGACCGGGGATTGATTCGTTGAGGACCGGTGATGGTCTCGTTGAGGACCTGGGACGGTCTCGTAGAGGACCGGGGAGGATCTTGTTGAGGACTGGAAGGGTCTCGTTGAGGACTGGAGAAGGTCTCGTTGAAGACAGGGATGGTCTTGTTGAAAACCTGGATGGTCTCTTTGAGTCCCAGGATGGTCTCGATGAGGACTGCAATGGTTTCGTTGAGGACCGAGATGGTTTCTTTGAGGACCGTGGAAAGTCTTGTTGAGGACCAGGGAGGGTCTCGTTGAGGACCGGGATGGTCTCGTTGAGGACCAAGGCAGGTCTCGTTGAGGACCAGGGAGGGTCTCGTTGGAGACCGGGGAAGGTCTCGTTGATGACCGAGGATTGTCTCAATGAGGACCAGGGATGGTCTCGTTGAGGACCAAGAATGGTCTCGTTGATGGCCTGGGAGGGTCTCGGTGAGGACCGAGGATGGTCTTGTTGATGACCGAGGAGGGTTTCGCTGATGATAGGGGAGGGTCTTGTTGACGACCGGGATGGTCTTGTTGACGACAGGGGAAAGTCTCGTTAAGGACCGAGGTGGGTCTCGTTGAGGACCGGGGAGGGTCTCATTGAGGAAAGAGGATGGTCTAATTGAGGAGCTGGAAAGGTCTCGTTGAGGACCGAGGATGGTCACATTGTGGACCAGGGAGGGTCTCGTTGAGGACTGGGGATGGTCTAATTGAGGACCTGGAAGGGTCTCGTTGAGGACCGAGGATGGTCTCGTTGTAGACCAGGGAGAGTCTCGTTGAGGACCGGGGATGGTCTCGTTGAGGACAGGGGAAGGTCTCGTTGAAGACCGGGCTGGATCTCATTGAGGACCGGGATGGTCTTCCTGAGGACCAGGAAAATCTCGTTGACCACCGGAATGGTCTCCTTGATGACCGGTGAGAGTCTCGACCATCCCGGTACTCAAATAGAACATCCTGCGTCATTCAACAAGACCATCCCGGAGAACATCCCGGTCCTCAACGAGACCCCCCCTGGTCCTCAACGAGACCCTCCCGGCCCTCAACGAGTCCATCCCAGGTCCTCAACGAGACTCCCCCCGTTCCTCAACGAGACCCTCCCCGTTCCTCAACGAGACCATCCGTCCAGAACGAGACCATCCTCTGTCATCAAAGAGACCCTCCCCGGTCCTCAACGAGACCCTCCATGGTCCTTAACGAGACTTTACCCGGTCCTCAACGAGACCATCCCGGTCCTCAATGAGACCCACCCCTATCATCAGCGAAACCCTCCTCGGTCATCAACGAGACCATCCTCAGTCCTCAACGAGGCCCTCCCAGGCCCACAACGAGACCATCCCCGGTCCTCAATGAGACAATCCCCAGTCCTCAAAGAGACCCTCCCGGTCTCCAACGAGACCCTGCCCGGTACTCAATGAGACCTGCCTTGGTCCTCAAGAAGACCATCCCGGTCCTCAACGAGACCCTCCCTGGTCATCAACGAGACCCTCCCCAATCATCAACGAGACCCTCCCCGGTCATCAGCGAGACCCTCCCCGGTCATTAACCAGACCATCTCTGGTCCTCAACGAGACCCTCCCCGGTCATCAACGAGACCATCCCCGGTCCTCAACGAGACCATTCCCGGTTCTCAACGAGACCATCCCGTCCTCAACGAGAGCATCCTCGGTCCTCAACGCGCAATTTCCGTGTCCTCAACAGGATCTTCCCCAGTCCTAAACAGGACATTCTCCGGTCCTCAACGAGACAATCCTTGTCCTCAACGAGACAATCCTTGTCCTCAACGAGACTCTCCCCGGTCCTCAACGAGACCATCCCCGGTCATCAAGGAGACCATCCCGGTGGTCAACGAGATTATCCTGGTCCTATAGAAGACAATCCCGGTCCTTAACGAGACAATCCCGGTCCTAATCGAGACCCTCCCATTCCTCAACAAGAGCATCCCGGTACTCAAAGAGACCATCCCAGTCTTAAACAAGACCATCTTGGTTCTCAACGAGAACATCCCGGTCATCAACGAGACCATCCCGGTCATCAACGAGACCATCCCAGTACTCAACAAGACCCTCCCTGGTCCTCAACGAGACCCTCCCGGTCCTCAACGAGATCCTTCCCGGTCCTCGACGAGACCGTCCCCAACGAGACCCACCTCGGTCCTCAACGAGACCCTTCCCGCTCCTCAACGAGACCCTCCCCGGTCCTCGACGAGACCCTCCACGGTACTCAACGAGACAATCCAGGTCCTCAACGAGACCCTCCCTGGTCTTCAATGAGACCATCCCCGGTCCTCAATGAGACCCTCCCCGGTCATCAACGCGATCCTCCCCGGTCCTTAATGAGACCCTCCCCGGTCCTCAAGGAAGACCATCCCAGTCCTCAACGAGACCATCCCCGGTCCTCAACTAGACCATCCCGGTGGTAAACGAGATTATCCCGTTCCTCAACGAGACCATACCGTCACTCAAAGAGACCCTCCTGGTCCTCAACATGACCATTCCGGTCTTCAACGAGACCATTCCGGTCATCAACGAAACCATCCCGGTCCTCAACGAGACCATCCTGGTCATCATCGAGGCCATCCTGGTACTCAAAGAGACCATCCCGGTCCTCAACAAGACCATCCCTGTCTTCAATGAGACCATCCCGGTGCTCAACGAGACCATCCCGGTCATCAACGAGATCCTCCCCGGTCCTCAACGAGACCGTCCCCGGTCCTCAACGAGACCATCCCTGGTCCTCAACGAGACCCTCCGTGTTCTTCAACGAGACCCTCCCCAGTCTTCAACGAGACCGTCCCTGGTCCTCAATGAGACCCTCCCATTTCCTCAACGAGACCCTCCCCGGTCCCCAATGACACCTTCCACTGTCCTCAACGAGATCCTCCCTGGTCCTCAACGAGACCCTTCCCGGTCTTCAACGAGACCTTCCCAGGTCCTCAACGAAACCTGCCCCGGTCCTCAACGAGACAATCCCGGTCCTCAACGAGACTTTCCCCAGTCCTCAACGAAACCATCCCAATCCTCAACGGGACCATCCCGGTACTCAAATAGAACATTCCGCGTCTTAGATAAGACCATCCAGTGCTCAACGAGAACATTCCTGTCCTTAACGAGACCAATTCCGGTCGTCAACGAGACCCCCCCTGGTCCTCAAGCAAACCCTCCCGGTCCTCAACGAGACCGTCCCTGGTCCTCAACAAGACTCTCCCTGTTCCTCAACGAGACCCTCCCCGGTCCTCAACGATACCCTACCCGGTCCTCAACGAGACCATCCCCGATCCACAACGAGACCATCCCCGGTCCTCAACGAGGCCATCCCCGGTCCTCAACGAGACCCTCTCCGGTCCACAACGAGACCATCCTCTGTCCTCAACGAGACCCTTCCAGGTCTTCAATTAGACCATCCCCGTTCCTCAACGTGACCCTCCCCGGTCCTCAATGAGACCCTCCCCGGTCCTTAACGAGACTTTACCCGTTCCTCAACGAGACCATCCCAGTCCTCAACGAGAACCACCCCTATCATCAGCGAAACCCTCCTCGGCCATCAACGAGACCATCCTCGGTCCTCAACGAGACCCTTCAGGCCAACAACGAGACCCGCCCCGGTACTCAACGAGACCTGCCTTGGTCCTCAAGAAGACCTTCCCGGTCCTCAACGAGACCCTCCCTGGTCATCAACGAGACCCTCCCCAGTCATCAACGAGACCCCTCCCCGGTCATCAGCGAGACCCTCCCCCGGTCATTAACCATACCATCCCTGGTCCTCAACGAGACCCTCCCCGGTCATCAACGAGACCATCCCCGGTCCTCAACGAGACCATTCCCGGTACTCAACGAGACCATCCCGGTCCTCAATGAGACTATCCCCAGTCCTGAACAAGACAATCCCCAGTCATCAATGAGACCATCCTCAGTCCTCAACGAGACGCTCCCAGGTCATCAACGAGACTAACCTCGGTCCTCAACGAGACCATCCCCAGTCCTCAAATAAAGCATCCTCGGTCCTCAACGAGCAATTTCCGTGTCCTGAAAAGGATCTTCCCCAGTCCTAAACAGGACATTCCCCGGTCCTCAACGAGACAATCCTGGTCCTCAACAAGACTCTCCCCGGTCCTCAACGAGACCATCCCCGGTCCTCAACTAGACCCTCCCCGGTCTTCAAGGAGACCATCCCGGTGGTCAACGAGATTATCCTGGTCCTCTAGAAGACAATCCCTGTCCTAAACGAGACAATCCTGGTCCTAATCGAGACCCTCCTATTCCTCAACGAGACCATCCTGTTACTCAAAGAGACCATCCCGGTCTTCAACAAGACCATCCCGGTGCTCAACAAGAACATCCCGGTCATCAACGAGACCATCCAGGTCATCAACGAGACCATCCCAGTCCTCAACAAGACCCTCCCTGGTCCTCAACGAGACCCTCCCAGTACTCAACAAGATCCTCCCCGGTCCTCGACGAGACCGTCCCTGGTCCTCAACAAGATCCACCCCGGTCCTCAAAGAGACCCTCCCCGGTCCTCAACGAGACCCTCCCCGGTCTTCGACGACATCCTTCACGCTACTCAACGAGACAATCCAGGTCCTCAATGAGACCCTCCCTGGTCATCAACGAGACCATCCCCGGTCCTCAACGAGACCCTCCCCGGTCATCAACGAGATCCTCTTCGGTCCTTAAGGGGACCGACCGGTTAATTTAGGCTTAAAAAACTTGAAATCCTGAAAATGCCAATAGGTGTTTACTCAACAAGAGTCAACATCCCTTCATAAGCCAGTGAAATGTGATTAGTGAATACCCAGTGGCAATAGTTTTTTTTTTACGTTTTCCAAACTTTTCCTGTAATTCTAAAAACGTTATATAGCGAAATTTGAAATTAACATGCTCAGTAACTACTGGTTGTACGAGGAGCATACCTATATAAATCGCAAGAGCGTAAGCTACTCTACACCCTCCCATATGCTTTATCTTCTACTTTGCCATGTTCCTGCGTAAAATATTGTAAATCTAAAAAACAAAAGTAAAAATGTTCACCTAATTACCTTAGACTTTCACCTGTATTTCTCAGAACCTATATTGTCGCACTTTCGGATGTTACTCTACAGTTATTATTGGACTGGTGGAATGGTGTATATGCCATTGGAAAGGTAATTAAAAACACTCCAAGGCCTATCAAGCCAATTTACTCTAGTAATTTAATTGTTTTCACAATATGTCGTCAAAGTTGTCATTTTCTATAAATATATTCGCCTGAATCCGTAATCACCTAAATCGAACAAATACATAAAATATATAAAATGTTTTTTATAGCAACTACAGACACAGCTTTTGTGAGTTGTTTGATCACATAAAACATGTGCTATGGGGATTTCTGTAGGAGTTTATGATTTTCTGCTGTGCTATGGTTTTCAATGTTTTGTTTACCTAAATTGCAAGAAAAAATAAAAAAAAAATAAAAAAAAAAATGTATCTAGTTTTATGGTCATAATTATACACCTGTGCCAAATTTCATTTAAATTGAAAGTAAGACCTGGAAGTTTGTAATTAACCAGTCGGTCCCCTTAATGAGACCCTCCCCGGTCCTCAAGGAAGACCATCCCCGGTCCTCAACGAGACCATCCCCGGTCCTCAACTAAACCATCCCGGTGGTCAACGAGATCATCCCGTTCCTCAACGAGACCATCCCCGGTCCTCAACGAGACCCTCCCCGGTCTTCAACGAGACCTTCCCCGATCCTCAACGAGACCATCCCCGGTCCTCAACGAGACCATCTTCGGTCCCCAACGAAGCCATCCCCGGTCCTCAACGAGACCCTCTCCGGTCCACAACGAGGCCATCCTCTGTCCTCAACGAGACCCTTCCAGGTCCTCAATTAGACCATCCCCATTCCTCAACAAGACCATCGCCGGTCCTCAACAAGATAATCCCCAGTCATCGACGAAACCATCCTCGATCCTCAAGGAGACCATCCCCAGTCCTCAACGAGAGCATCCTCGGTCCTCAACGAGCAATTTCCGTGTCCTCAACAGGATCTTCCCCAGTCCTAAACAAGACATACCCAGGTCCTCAACGAGACAATCCTGGTCCTCAACGAGACTCTCCCCGGTCCTCAACGAGACCATCCCCGGTCATCAAGGAGACCATCCCCGGTCATCAAGGAGACCATCCCGGTGGTCAACGAGATCATCCCGTTCCTCAACGAAACCATCCCGGTCCTCATCGAGACCATCCCGGTACACAAAGAGACCATCCCAGTCCTCAACATGACCATTCCGGTCTTCAACGAGACCATAATGGCGCTCAACGAGACCATCCCGGTCATCAACGAAACCATCCCAGTGCTCAACGTGACCATCCTGATCATCATCAAGACCATCCTGGTTCTCAAAGAGACCATCTCGGTCCTCAACAAGACCAACCCTGTCTTCAACGAGACCATCCCGGTGCTCAACGAGACCATCCCGGTCATCTAGGAGATCCTCCCCAGTCCTCAACGAGACCGTCCTCGGTCCTCAACGAGACCGTCCCTGGTCCTCAACGAGACCCTCCGTGGTCTTCAACGAGACCCTACCCGGTCCTCAACGAGACCGTCCCTGGTCCTCAATGAGACCCTCCCCGGTCCTCCCCGAGGCCATCCCCGGTCCTCAACGAGACCCTCTCCGGTCCACAACGAGACCATCCTCTGTCCTCAACGAGACCCTTCCAGGTCCTCAATTAGACCATCCCCATTCCTCAACGAGACAATCCCCGGTCCTCAACAAGACAATCCCCAGTCATCAATGAGACCAACCTCGGTCCTCAACGAGCAATTTCCGTGTCCTCAATAGGATCTTCCCCAGTCCTAAACAGGACATACCCCGGTCCTCAATGAGACAATCCTGGTCCTCAACGAGACTGTCCCCGGTCCTCAACGAGACCATCCCCGGTCATCAAGGAGACCATCCCGGTGGTCAACGAGACCATCCCGTTCCTCAATGAGACCATCCCGGTCCTCATCGAGACCATCCCGGTACTTAAAGAGACCATCCTGATCCTCAACATGACCATTCTGGTCTTCAACGAGACCATCCTGGCGCTCAACGAGACCATCCCGGTCATCAACGAAACCATCCCGGTCCTCAACAAGACCATCCTGGTCATCATCGAAACCATCCTGGTACTCAAAGAGACCATCTCGATCCTCAACAAGACCATCCCTGTCTTCAACAAGACCATCCCGGTGCTCAACGAGACCATCCCGGTCATCAAGGAGATCCTCCCCGGTCCTCAATGAGACCGTCCCCTGTCCTCAACGAGACCGTCGCTGGTCCTCAACGAGACCCTCCGTGGTCTTCAACGAGACCCTCCCCGGTCCTCAACGAGACCGTCCCTAGTCCTCAACGAGACCCTCACAGGTCCTCAACGAGACCCTCCCCGGTCCTCAATGAGACCCTCCACTGTCCTCAACAAGATCCTCCCCGGTCCTCAACGAAACCTGCCCCAGTCCTCAACGAGACAATCCCCAGTCCTCAACGAGACTTTCCCCAGTCCTCAACGAAACCATCCCGGTACTCAACGATACCATCCCGGTCCTCATCGAGACCCTCCCTGTCCTCAACGGGACCATCCCGGTACTCAAATAGAACATCCCACGTCTTAGACAAGACCATCCCGGTGCTCAACGAGAACATTCCGGTCCTCAACAAGACCATCCCGGTCCTCTACGAGACCCCCACTGGTCCTCAAGGAGACCCTCCCAGTCCTCAACGAGACTGTCCCCGGTCCTCAACAAGACTCTCCCCGTTCCTCAACGAGACCCTCTCTGGTCCTCAATGAGACCCTCCCCTGTCCTCAACGAGACCATCCCCGGTTCTCAACTAGACCATCCCCGGTCCTCAACGAGGCCATCCCCGGTCCTCAACGAGATCTACTCCGGTCCACAACGAGACCATCCTCTGTCCTCAACGAGAACCTTCCAGGTCTTCAATTAGACCATCCCCGTTCCTCAACGAGACCCTCCCCGGTCCTCAATGAGACCCTCCCCGGTCCTCAATGAGACCCTCCCTGGTCCTTAACGAGACTTTACCCGTTCCTCAACGAGATCATCCCGGTCCTCAACGAGACCCACCCCTATCATCAGCGAAATCCTCCTCGGTCATCAACGAGACCATCCTCGGTCCTCAACGAGTCCCTCCCAGGCCAACAACGAGACCATTCTCAGTCCTCAACGAGACCATCCCCAGTCCTCAATGAGACAAACCTCGGTCCTCAACGAGACCCTCCCCGGTACTCAACATAACCTGCCTTGATCCTCAAGAAGACCATCCCGGTCCTCAACGAGACCCTCCCTGGTCATCAGCAAGACCCTCCCCGGTCATTAACCAGTCCATCCCTGGTCCTCAATGAGACCCTCCCCGGTCCTCAATGAGACCTACCCCTATCATCAGTGAAACCCTCCTCGGTCATCAAAAAGACCATCCTCGGTCCTCAGCAAGACCCTCCCAGGCCAACAACGAGACCATTGTGACGCATGTCCAGTGTGAGCATGCTGTACAGAACGCCTAGTCATGCCCCACTCTCGCTAGGATCGTCAGGGCAGGAACTTTGGCTGTAGTCTATGTAGAGTTTCCTAACTTAGTTCATGTAAGCCGTTGTACTATAAGTATTATGAATATGAATTTTGTTTTCATCTGAGTCAACGAGTTCTATTTTATATCATTAGTTATAAGTATTGTGTGTAAAACTTATTTGTAATGATGGGAGGAGAAACAGCCACAGTTGGGGGTCAGTGGGTGCACCAGGCGGGAGGTGGGCCTAACTCACTAGCACTCCCCCCCCCCCCCCCCCCTCAGTGCTAGGGGAGCCTTTGTCTATCCCAGAGGAGAGAGAGAAATTACGTAATGGTTGTCAGTGGGCGGTCCTTAGTAGTTCACGTTGGGCTCACTAGAGGGCCGGGTATAAAAAGGGAAGTCTAGCCATTTTTTCATCAGAACTCATTAGGCAGAGCGACTTCTCATTTCCCTTGCTAACTATATATATTCTTCTGACTGATGTGAACTTTCTCTACTACCTTACATTCTTATCTCCTCTTTTCCCTACCCTTTTTAACTTCCATGGTCCCGTTGGTGCAGAGCTAGTCAGCCAACGCATTATCGCTTGAGTTCTCACGAGATACTTGCCTAGCCGAGATAGCCTATTTTGGAAGGGTTAACTTAGAATAGGATTGATTTATGTTTGTTGCACTTGTATATGCATTTCCTGTGTGTTATTATTATTATTCCTGTTTTCTGCTGGTCTAGGTAATGCTAGACTGGGGTAAGGCTTTTCTGTGTTATGAGTTGTTGTTTGATGCAGTGGTTAAGTGATAAACCTGCATACTCGTTTCGGTTCAGTGAAGCCTAGGTTGTCTTCGCGGCTGACTGTGTTGAGTTAATAATTTACAGTGCGTGAGGGCAAGAGCCTAACCACCCTGTATTTTATTAACAGTTTGTTTTTACTTTGTCAAGGAGCCGGGAGAATACCAGATACAAGGGATCTGGATTTCTCAAAGTGCACTTGTTAGTTTTAACGTAATACTTTAAACAGTTGTGAGGACTTCGCTAGGCTACGAGCCGTTTTTGCTTAGCCACTGCTACCTTTTTGCCTACAGTACTCCAGCTAGACTTTACTCGATTAGTAGATACAGAATAGTATTGAGGCTTTCCTTATGTATGATATTGTTTATGCACTATTGATTTCATGTGCTGCAAGCTTGGCTACTTTAGTGATTAGTGGCCCACGAGCACAATCCGATTAGGCTATTGCCGTTGCATTTGCGGAGTACTTCTTTTTAATGTTTGCCATTTACTATTGCATATTCTTTTAATTATTCTTATGCCAATTTAAACCTTTAATAGTATTTAATTGCCAGTGTTTTTGCTTATTGAATTACTGTTCAAAATCCGATACGTACTTCTTACGAGCATCCGAGAAGCATCTAGCTTTTTTCAGAAGATTCCTTGCTCGATGCTTAAGGACTATTAATTAACGTAACGTAATAGTGCCGATCCGAAGTAGAGGGTGGAGGACTTCTTAAGTTCTTAGTCAAGGGTGGATTACTTCGGCTTCGGCCAACACTATTCTTTGGTGTTGTTGTTTCTTACTTCTTTGTTTGATTGTTGACCAGACTAGATAATTCCTGTCTCTTTATTAGTCTGTTGTTGAACACTAGTACCGAGTTCTTGTATACCCCGTTATAGCAGATTGAACTCTGGAGGGTATTGGTGTTTTTTGTTCGGCTGGCAGTACTCAGGGGTTGGGATCGTGTGTTTCCGTTGTGGCAGCGAGCCGTATTTGAGTCCTGATTGAGAGCCCTTGTGTACCCGAGTGCCAGTTCGTAACAAATGGCGACCTTGCTTAGGATTTTGTGAACCGTATACATTTTTGCAGAGTTTTACAACATTTGTTTGTTTGTATTTTAGCGTGCATATTGAAGAATATATTTTTTTGTATGGCAATTAGTAAAGCATTTAAGAGACTCCAGTTAATTTAGTAATTAGTGCTTGCATAGGAAGTTTAACACTTTTGTCTCGAGAATTTGTTTGTGGACTTCAGTATGTCGTGCATTAGCACTGACGATGAGCGAGAGATGTCATTTGAAGGTGTGCCGTTAGTAACCAGTGAGGAGGATGCTAGAGTTTTTGTGAGTAAGCGGTACCACGTGACGGAGGAGAGGCTGACTGGGGTGGATGTTTGTGGCTTGCACCTGATAGCCAAGGTTTTGGGCATTTCCAATGTAGTAGGGATGTCCAAGGGGGAGCTGATTTCCTGGGTGTTGCGTGGGCGACATGGGGTTTCGGAGGAGAGGCCGTTTGGGGGGGTTCCTCCCCAGATCCCCTCTCACTCGACTCCCACAGTGCCGTCCACTCAGTTACCGGAGGTTAGCACTCTCCCACAGAGGGATGAGAATTGGCAGATTGGAGTGCCCTCGGGTGGTGCACATGGTGGTTCCCCAGTTTTTGCCTCCTCCTTCAGTAGTGGCAGCTCCCTCTTCCTGCCTGTCTCCAGATATGGTATTTAGACTTGAGCTTGCTAAGATTGAGGCTAGGAAGCAGGAGAATGAGACCAGGAGGCAGGAGATTGAGGTTAGGAGGCATGAGGCTGAGCTTAGGTATGACTCGGAGAAATATTGTGCTAAATTAGATTTAGATAAGACTCTTGCAGAGTCGACAGGGACTCGGATGGGCCGTGAGGGCCAAGTAAGAGAACAGTCCTTGGCCAAATTAGTCAAATTGGTGCCGGTATTTAGTGAAACTGAAGTCACAGAATTTTGTAATCGTTTTGAGAAGAAGTGTAGGGAGCATAATTGGCCTGAAGAGAAGTGGGCAGCTCTAGTCTCCTCAAGACTTACGGGTAAGGGTCTGAAGGCTTATGATGCACTGCCTTTAGAGTCTTGCATTGACTACCCAGAATTGAAGAGAGCTGTCCTACGGGCATACGAGTTGCAACCGGAAACATATCGATTGAAGCTTCGGGGTGTTACAAAGACTAGGGAGGCGACCTTTCTTGAACATGCCCGGGACTTAAAAGATGCACTTAAAAACTGGACACGTTCTGAGAAAGCTGAGACGGCAGAACAGTTGACTGAGCTGTTTCTGCTCGAGCAGTTTTATAAGTGTACTGGTGCAGAAATGACTTTAACTATTAAAGAAAAGAACCCAAAAACTCTACAGGAGGCAGCTGAGATGGCTGACCTCCGGCTATCACTAATTCGTGGGTGCGGGTCTGCCCAGCGTAGTGAGGCAGGTAACAAGGGGCATGACGCCCCACCCCCCCGAGTTAGTGATATACCTTATGCAAACAAGTACAAGAGCCATGATACCAAGACTGACCACAAGACTAGCACCGTCCCATTTAAGAAGGGGCCGGGCCCTTCCCAGTACCAAGGGAAGCCCAAAGGGGAGTTGGAGTGTTATCATTGTCATAAAAAGGGGCACTTTGCAAGAGTCTGTCCTAGCAAACCACCTACAGCAGCTGTGTCTTTGGCCTGCAACATTGGTGTGTCTCCGAAGTCATCTGAGTTTGCCCGGGGCAGTTGGTCAGAGGCTGAGGCACAGCCAATGCAGAAGCACCTGGGAGGCTCGAACCCTGCTCAGGATGTTTTTTGCGACCATAGAGGGCGGGGTTGCGTGATGTGGGCGGGGCGCCAGCATGGAGTAGAGGTCTTGCGTGATACAGGTGCTTCCCAGACTCTGATGAAAAACTTGACTGACTACCCTATAAACACGGCTCGGGTGGTAGTGGTGCAGGGTATTAATGCAACTCGGACATACCCGCTGGTGCGGTTGGAGTTGGAGGTGGATGGTGTGGCACGTGAATTGGATGTCGGGATTGTGGAGAAACTGCCAGTGGAGGGCGTCGACCTTCTTCTCGGCAACGACTTTGCAATGCCCGCTTCTGAGGTTCTACCCTTAGTCGTTGCCGAGAGGCCGGCCGACGTGAGTAGGGAAGAGCAAGAGTGGGTAGAGCGGTGCCAGACAGAACCCTTGGCGTGTGTTGTCACCCGAGTTCGGGCAGCTAAAGTGCCACAGCCTAGTCCTCCGTCTTCAGACCAGCGGAGGAACGATCAACAGGAGGAGGCTAAAGCTGGAGTTGGTTTTAAGAGTTTTGACTCGGCGGCTCTCCTGGGTGATTCAGTATTAGCACCATTACTTAATTCTGGAGTAGCCCCTGGGCCTGTCATCGAGAGTGACGAGGCTGGGCATGACGAGTCTCCACGACAGCAACGTTATGTACAACGAGAGAGACAGAGGGAGCAGCCCAGTATCTGGGAAGGTCATGCATTGCTCCGGGAGCAGTTAGATCGCCTGGCACCCTCAGATATACGTCGGATGCAACTAGAGGACCCTGAGCTCCAAACGTGTGCTAATGGAGCTGTAGAGCTCGACGAAGATGGCGATGCACAGCCAGGAGATTTTTTTTATTTAGAAGGCATCCTCTATAGGCGTTTTCAAGACCCTAAACATAGTTGGCAAAAGGGGTCTGGAGTAGTGGACCAGTTGGTGGTGCCACGGGAGTGCAGGGATAGCCTACTGAGGTTGGCGCATGACATACCACTGGCAGGACATCTAGGGGTGAGAAAAACGGTGGCGGCTTTGGGGAAATTGTTTTGGTGGCCGGGGATGAAGTCTCATGTGCAGTCATGGATAAACTCATGTGATATTTGTCAACGTGTCGGGAAACCGAACCAAGTTATTCCTAAGGCTCCGTTACACCCTATTCCTGTGATTGGGCCACCCTTTAGTAAAATTATTGTTGACATGGTTGGTCCACTCCCTCCCACTAAGGCTGGAAATAAATTTTTGTTAACCATAATGGATGTTGCCACTAGATACCCCGATGCATACCCTATGAAAAATGGAATGGCTAAGACGGTAGTCAGTAACTTGTTGTGGTACTTCTCAAGGTACGGGTACCCGGAGGAGATTCAGTCTGATCAGGGATCTAATTTCACCTCCAACATGTTCAAGCAAACAATGCAACAGCATGGGATACGAACAGTAGTATCGTCAGCGTATCACCCTGAGAGTCAAGGGGTGCTTGAGCGGTGGCATGCTACACTTAAAAGCATGCTCAGGTGTTATTGTGCTGACAACGGTATGGATTGGGATCTTGGATTGCCTTATGTGCTGTTTGCTGCTCGGGAGGTACCTGGTGAGAGCCTGGGATTTAGTCCAAACGAGCTGATTTTTGGACACCGTGTCAGGGGCCCCCTTAACATGCTGAAAGAAATTTGGGAGGGGACTGTGCAGCCTTGTCCATTATTAAAGTATGTGCTTGAAAGCCGTGAGCGCATGCTTAAGAGTCTGGAGATGGCAGGTCGAAATTTGACAGAATCACAAGCTTTGATGAAGGACAGGTATGATCGCAAAGTGAGGCTCCGGAAGTTCACTGTAGGACAAGAGGTATTAATTTTGTTGCCTTTGGTTGGTAACCCCCTTTCTGCGAAGTACACTGGACCTTATAAAATTGTGGAAAACATTTCAGACTTAGATTACCTTGTTGCCACTCCAGACAGGAGGAAAAAGAACCAGTTATGTCACGTGTACCTTATTAAAGAGTATGTGAGGCGCCCCTCTGAGCCTCTCACTGTCCCTGTGTTGGCTTGTTGCGGCCGTGGTGGAGAAGGAGAGGGGGACAGTCAAGCTTCAGAGGAGGATAGCTGGGATCAACATGTTTCAGCGGATCAGTGGGCGGGGAACTCGAGCCTTAGGGCTGACGAGGCTATAGCTCATTTGCCTGAGCCGCAGTTTGATGCTATCCGTCAGTTGTTCGGTTCATACCCCACTGTATTTGCTGAACACCCAGGCCTCACTACTCAGGCTATGCATGATGTTGACGTGGGGGACCATCTACCCTTTAAGTCAATCCCGTACCGTGTGCCCCCCATAAAACTACCAGCTCTGAGGGATGAGTTGGAGTATATGCTCGGTAGAGGGTTGATAGAGAAAGGCACAGTTAAGTGGACTTCCCCTGTAACACTGCAGCCTAAGCCAGATGGCAAGGTACGCTTTTGTATTGATTTCCGTAGGTTAAACGGTTTGACTCCAACTAACCCATATCCTCTTCCTCGGGTTGATGATAGTGTTGACAAAATTGGTAATGCTCGTTTTTTATCTAAAGTAGATTTAGTAAAAGGTTACTGGCAAGTACCTTTGTCCGAGCGTGCTAAAGAGGTATGTGGTTTTGTTGTGGACGGGAGTACCTACCGGTGCAATGTTATGCCTTACAGACTTAAGAATGCACCAGCAACGTTTCAGAACCTGATGAATTAAATTGTAAAGGACATTCCAAATTGCACCGTATATTTGGACGATGTAATCATTTATGATGACGACTTTGAGAGCCATTGTGAGCACCTTGAGACCTTGTTCCGGAAACTTAGTGAAGCAGGTCTGGTAGTAAATTTGGCAAAGTGTGACTTCGTAAAAGCCACTGTGCAGTACCTTGGGTTTGTAGTGGGAAGGGGACAGGTGTGCCCTCCTCAGAACAAGGTACAGGCTATCAATAAATTTCCGCACCCAACAACCAAGAAGCAGATTATGAGATTCTTGGGTATGATAGGCTACTACAGACGCTTCATAAAAGGTTACTCAACGGTGTTGGCACCTCTCACAGATTTGTTATCTAAAGACAAAAAGTTTTTGTGGGCACCTGAGTGTGAAAAGGCTTTCACTTTGGTGAAACATTTGCTATGTACTCACCCGATACTCAGGGCCCCAGACTTTAACAGGCCTTTTCAGCTGGCAACAGATGCTAGTGGTGTAGGGGCTGGTGCCGTCTTGCTACAGACAGACAATGAAGGTGTGGAACACCCAGTAAGTTTCTTTTCTAAGAAGTTCAATGCTGCACAAAAGAACTATTCTACAATAGAAAAGGAATTACTGGCGATTGTGCTGTCGCTCAGGCACTTCGAGGTGTATGTTCCAGCCTATGGCCCAGTCGTGGTTATCTACACTGATCATCACCCTTTGAGATTCCTGAATCAATTTCACAATCGCAATATGAGACTGACCAGGTGGTCTTTGATGTTGCAGGAGTATAACCTGGACATCCGTCATATTGCTGGATGTGACAATGTGATCGCGGATTGTTTATCAAGGGTGGATGATCAGTCGTAGGCTATCACAGGTGTGTGGGTTTGAGTGGAGGAAAATAGGCTGCCCTTATAGTGCAGCCGGGAAAACATATTAACATATAAAAATCATATAAAAACTCTTTCTTTTGATATAGATAATCGTATAAGTTTGTCATAGCCTATAGAGTTTGAGTAGTCCACGAACTATCAAACGGCTGAGCTGCTGTAAGCTCGCTCTGGGAGCATGATATTGTGTCTTTTTGCTATTGTTGGGAGGAGTTATAAAATGTGATTTTTTGTTTTTTAATAATAAGATGTGTTTTGGTGATAAACTCAGCTTTGTTTTAGTGCCATGCGGTCGCTGGGTGTGAGGGGCTTGATGGGGTTCTGTGTTTGTCAGATTTTAGCTCAGGGTTGAGCAAGTAAAATCTTGGGGGATGTGTGACGCATGTCCAGTGTGAGCATGCTGTACAGAACGCCTAGTCATGCCCACTCTCGCTAGGATCGTCAGGGCAGGAACTTTGGCTGTAGTCTGTGTAAAGTTTCCTAACTTAGTTTATGTGAGCCGTTGTACTATAAGTATTATAAATATGTATTTTGTTTTCATCTGAGTCAACGAGTTCTATTTTATATCATTAGTTATAAGTGTTGTGTGTGGGACTTATATGTAATGATGAGAGGAGAGAGAGAGAAATTGCGTGGCGAGGACCAGTGAGTGCGCCACGCGGGCAGGTAGGCCTAATTCCCTCCTCCCCCCCCCCTCAGTGCTAGGGGAGCCTTTGTCTATCCCAGAGGAGAGAGAGAAATTACGTAATGGTTGTCAGTGGGCGGTCCTTAGTAGTTCACGTTGGGCTCACTAGAAGGCCGGGTATAAAAAGGGAAGTCTAGCCATTTTTTCATCAGAACTCATTAGGCAGAGCGACTTCTCATTTCCCTTGCTAACTATATATATTCTTCTGACTGATGTGAACTTTCTCTACTACCTTACATTCTTATCTCCTCTTTTCCCTACCCTTTTTAACTTCCATGGTCCCGTTGGTGCAGAGCTAGTCAGCCAACGTATTATCGCTTGAGTTCTCACGAGATACTTGCCTATTAGATAGCCTATTTTGGAAGGGTTAACTTAGAATAGGATTGATTTATGTTTGTTGCACTTGTATATGCATTTCCCTGTGTGTTATTATTATTATTCCTGATTTCTGCTGGTCTAGGTAATGCTAGACTGGGGTAAGGCTTTTCTGTGTTACGAGTTGTTGTTTGATGCAGTGGTTAAGTGATAAACCTGCATACTCGTTTCGGTTCAGTGAAGCCAGGTTGTCTTCGCGGCTGACTGTGTTGAGTTAATAATTTACAATGCGTGAGGGCAAGAGCCTAACCACCCTGTATTTTATTAACAGTATGTTTTTACTTTGTCAAGGAGCCGGGAGAAAACCAGTTACAAGGGATCTGGATTTCTCAAAGTGCACTTGTTAGTTTTAACGTAATACTTTAACACCTTACGAGCGGCCTATGCGGTTTATTTATATGTACCGCCCAGCGGGGTGTTTTTAGCCAAAATAGGGCTGTTTACGTGATCATTTTCATGCCTAAATAAGACCCAGAACGTAAAACAAGTATCTATCCCCGAAAGGGCATAAACAGAGCTTTCGAATGACACCATAACGATCCTTTTATGATGGCTAGTTTTCTTGCAATAACCGAGCAACGCGAGTGCAAAAAGCATGTAATTAGGCACTTTCCCCATACAATTCCGTATATAGCGAGTGAGAGAGGGAGGGAGGAGGTGGGATTCGTGTCAGTAGGTTCGCCGCGGTGGTCTGGAGCAGTCATACGCTCGCTACTCTCCTGCCACCACTTGTCTCTCTCTCTCAGCAACATTACGTGCTGAAATTGCCACACGATATATGTCGAGCACCGCCACATAGTCCAGCTTTATTTAACTCGACTTATGTTGCTCGCCGCTAATTAAGGGTTAAACAGTCGTGAGGACTTCGCTAGGCTACGAGCCGTTTTTGCTCAGTCACTGCTACCTTTTTGCCTACAGTACCCCAGCTAGACTTTACTCGATTAGTAGATACAGAATAGTATTGAAGCTTTCCTTATGTATGATATTGTTTATGCACTATTGATTTCATGTGCTGCAAGCTTGGCTACTTTAGTGATTAGTGGCCCACGAGCATAATCCGAGTAGGCTATTGCCGTTGCATTTGCGGAGTACCTCTTTTTAATGTTTGCCATTTACTATTGCATATTCTTTTAATTATTCTTATGACAATTTAAACCTTTAATAGTATTTAATTGCCAGTGTTTTTGCTTATTGAATTACTGTTCAAAATCCGATACGTACTTCTTACGAGCATCCGAGAAGCATCAAGCTTTTTTCAAAGATTCCTTGCTCGATGCTTAAGGACTATTAATTAACGTAACGTAATAGTGCCGATCCGAAGTAGAGGGTGGAGGACTTCTTAAGTTCTTATTCAAGGGTGGATTACTTCGGCTTCGGCCAACACTATTCTTTGGTGTTGTTGTTTCTTACTTCTTTGTTTGATTGTTGACCAGACTAGATAATTCCTGTCTCTTTATTAGTCTGTTGTTGAACACTAGTACCGAGTTCTTGTATACCTCGTTATAGCAGATTGAACTCTGGAGGGTATTGGTGTTTTTTGTTCGGCTGGCAGTACTCAGGGGTTGGGATCGTGTGTTTCCGCAGTGGCAGCGAGCCGTATTCGAGTCCTGATTGAGAGCCCTTGTGTACCCGAGTGCCAGTTCGTAACACCATTCTCGGTCCTCAACGAGACCATCCCCGGTCGTCAATGAGACAATCCTCGGTCCTCAACGAGACCCTCCCCGGTCTCCAACGAGACCCTCCCCGGTACTCAACGAGACCTGCCTTGGTCCTAAAGAATACCATCCCGGTCCTCAACGAGACCCTCCCTGGTCATCAACGAGACCCTACCAAGTCATCAACGAGACCCTCCCCTGTCATCAGCGAGACCCTCCCC
>JBAKBP010007052.1:0-103813 GCA_037953745.1 Lithodes maja | reverse complement strand
GTTAACACATCCCACAGGCCCTCCCAGTCTACTTTGTCGTAGGCTTTTTCCAAATCCATGAATGCTGCATAGAGTTTTCTGTTTTTGGCCAGATACTTCTCTACCAACAATCGCATTGAGGCTATCTGGTCAACGCAGCCCCTGCCCTTTCTGAAACCTCCCTGTTCCTCGCCTATTTTGTCATCCGTTATCTTCTGTAGCCTCTGCGTTACTACTCTTGCGTGTACCTTTCCAGGTATGCTAAGCAAGCTAATTCCCCTATAATTCTTACACTCTTCTTTACTACCCTTCCCTTTGTACAAGGGTACTATCACTGCTTTCCTCCAGTCCTCTGGTACAATTTCCTTTTCCCATGCTAATTTACATAACCTATGCATTATGTCAACAGCTTCTTCTCCTCCATATCTCAGCATTTCACCTGGGATGTTATCTACTCCAGCAGCTTTGCCCATTTTAAGTCTATTGATTGCTTCTTTTACTTCTTCTCTGCTTATCTGGCTTTCAACTACCCTGTTTATTCTACCTCTCTCCATTCCTATGGATGAGATCTTTGCCTTCCCCCTACTCTTTACAGCTAAGCTACTAAAATGATCTTTCCATACTTTCACCACACCATCACCCTCTACCACTTCCCCATTCATGTCCCTCATCCTACCACCTGAGACACTCTCAGTCTTCTTCCCTCTGGCTTCTTTCACAGCTCTGTAGTATGCTTTCCTGTCATTCAGAAACTGTTCACTAATCTTTCTCCCATATGCCTCATCTGTCTTCCTTTTAGCGTCTTGTATCGCCCTCTTCACTCTTTGTTTCAAATTTTTATATTCTTCTTTCCTCGCATCTCTAGTTTCTCTAGGTATATTCTTTTGCAGCATACTCTTTCTGAACTCTTTCTTTTTGTTCACTATTTCTTCTATCTCTTTACTAAACCATGCGTTACCTTTATTCTTCCACATTTTAAAGTTTTTTTTCCCACATACTTTCTCAGCTGCTTTAATCATGGAGTCTCTTGTACCTTTCCATACTTCGTCTACAGTATTTCCCAGATCTATCATAACATCCATGTCCTTTATAGTCTCTTTCAGGATGTCCTTGTATTTTGTTGCATTACATTCTTCATTTAATTTTCTCACATTTATTCTCTCTACTGTCAGTTTTCTCTCTTTCCTCTCATATTTCCACTCTTTCCTTATCCTCACTTTTGTCAGCACTGTATAGTGGTCTGATCCCGTCAGCATACCTATCACAGCTTTTGAATCTAAAATTCTTCCTTTTAGTCCGGAGTCCATCATGGCGTAGTCAATTAGAGATTTCTGTTCCTGCTCACCTTCACCTCTGTGCCATGTATATCTATGAATGTGACGATGTTCAAAAAATGTGTTAGCCAGAAACATCTCTCTCTCCGCACATACCGGTACTTCTAAAAGGAAGTCACCATTCATATTCCTACCCTCCACACCCCATTTACCCACTATACATTCTATCTCCTCGTTTCCAACTCTACCATTCATGTCGCCTACTAATATTACTTGTGTACACTCTTGCCTTTCTCTTATACATTTATTGACTTTATTCCAAAATTTTCTATTTTCTTCCGCACCTTTCCCAGTTTCTTGGTTGACTGGTGCATAGACACACATAAAAGTATACCTATCTATCCCAATCTTGCACTCACACCATACAATTCTTGAGTCCACGCATCCATAGTTTTTCACACACTTCCTCAACCTTTCTGACAAAATTACTGCTACCCCTTCCTTTTTCTTACGTTTATATCCTGCATCCAATCCAGACCAGACAACTCATCCTTCCCCACCCCACAAATCATGCTCACTCTCACCATCCCACACTCCTGAACCCAACAGGTGCGTCTCACCTACCCCACACACATCCACACATCCATCTTTAAGCTCTCGCATCAGACACTCTCTCTTGCTAAAATCATTTATGCCATTGGCATTGAAGGCACAGACACGGAGCACGCTTTCCTTCACCCGAACGACGTTTCCACCACTTTTCTGCTTTGTTCCTCCACCCCCGAGGGGGTCCTGGCCGGCAACATACCGAGCACAGTTGTTTCCCAGGAGGACTTGGGGCCTGGACATAATGCCTCCAAACAGGGCGCCGGATTGTCAAAAGTATACTAAAAGAAAAACTAAAAACTGATACTAACATCAGTAAAAAACATACAAGTAAGTATGAAAATATTAAGAAGGTAGGGAGAACAAAAATATACAGGGGACAACAGAAATATAGTTACAAGGGGGATAATTTTTATAGTGGAAATTAAAAGAGGATTTAAAATTTAAAACAAAGTGTGCTGCTGAAGAAAATAGCACACCCGCCCTCCCCTTTAGTTCCACCGTCAAGCAAAAATAAAAATGTTAGAAATTTAAAAGGGAGGATTAAAATAAGGACGGTGTAATAACGAGGCTACCTCGAGAAGGCGGGGTAGGACTTACTTACCGTAACTAGTCACGGTAAGCTACAGAGGTGCGTTTTAGCAAGACTTTAACCAATACCGTACTTATACGCAGATGACAGGACCTCTAAACCTCATTGGTTACGATACTGCCACTGCGTGGCAGAAAAATATGGTGAATCTATTGGTCCCTATTTTCCCTAATAAATTGTTTCTAGGCCTAATAACGCTGCAGTAGTGTCGTTTAAAATAACCAAAAACTTAAAACACCACTGCATAGGCTATCTGAAATGCTGGGTGAACGAAGGGAATTTAACCCTTCCGAAAACTCCCCAGGTTTTGAGATGCCTGGCGTGGGGTTCGAACCCTAGAGGAATTTTAACCCTCCCGAAAACTCTCCAGGTTTTTTAGATGCCTGGCGTGGGGTTCGAACCCGGGTTAGTTACCTCCCTCAGTAGGTAACCCGGGTTAGTGACCTCCCTCAGTAGGTCAACCAGACCCTCGCGCTAACTCCTTGTACTACCGCGGACGTTCAATAAAATAGCAACCTTAGTTCTCATTGAAAGAACCAGGTGATAGTCTCGTGGTGATTCACGTTATGGATTTATTAGATTTCACCATAAACGACTATTTTACGCTATTCCAGACGTCAACTCGGGTAGTACAGTATTGGGGTTGCGGGATTTTTGCGAGGGCATTACAATATCAAAGAATACAAAATTAATGGTGCAATTTTTAGTTTAGTCCAAATGATCACATTTGACAATTTTTTCCATATTATTTCATATTTATATTATTATATTTTATTTATTATTTGTTATAACCTAGGCTAGGCTAATTCCTCCAATTTTGATATTCACTTTGGTATTTTTCCATAACTCACAGCGTTAATACATATACCGGTAATTTTCAGCCCTAACTTTCAGAATTACACATAGATATCAATCATATCAATTTAGTAGCAGTCTCTACGTTTCCAACGTAGGGCTTATGATCTCAGCCGCTACCACAGCGGGCCGATTTATCGGTACTCACGCGAAGTAACCAAATAATCTCTAGAGTTGCACCTCAATTCACTACTAGGCACGTTGTACACACTCCGAGACGACTAGGAAAGAAGAGATAGCGAAGGAGAGAAAGAATTGTTATAGTTACCCATTTAATCTAGCTGCTCTCCTCTGAGCCATGCTCCATGTTCTATGAGCCTGTGCCAGGACCTGCCAAAGTATCAGTCACTTCGCGCCCACCGTCGATGTCACACGCCTTTTTGTCTGTGCTTCGCGAGTGCCTGCTTTGCATCCCCTTCGCTTCAACTCTTAGTGAGTGTGAGCCTTTTCAGGCTGTTGAGGTTTTAGAAGGATGTTCAGTGGTGTAGGCAGCACTTTACTACGGCTTTATGGCGTGTTTATGGGTGTGCGCGTAGTGCTGGAGACGTGTTTATTTATTTGTTTTCTTCGGGGTGGTTGGTCCTCAACGCCGCGTAGCGGTCGTTGTGTTTCTATTCTACCCTCACTTTTCGGGTTCATGTTCACTTTAACTACCCTTAACGTACCTTGGGGGGGATATGCTTCCCGCGGGATGCATTGTGTTTCTTTCCCTTTGTGACTTTTTGTTTTATTGTTTTTTCATATGACTACGTGTCGATGTTTTACAAGACTTGAGCATGAAGTTTCTCTGGATTCTGCTTTGTGTGAGCATAGGCCACATAGCCTTTATTCTCTCACAAACATGCTGCTTTGGTCTCAACTGACCTATAGCCCTTCTGACTTGTTTATTAAACTTGTCCATGGTTGGTGGTCTTGTATTTCGTTCGCATGGTTCACGCTTTTGTCAGTTCCTTTTCGTTTCCCCGGGCCTACTTGACTCGTGGATACGTGGTTCTGGTGAAATTGTTGGTCAAGCCCTAGGCTATCCTCCTTTTATTTTATTAATTTAACGTACTTGTGGGGCTTTTCGGGCAGTGTTTAGGTTTGTTACTAGGTTTTTCACTTAGGGATTGACGCTGCCCTAGTCTTTTCTCGTTTATGTGAATTGTGTAACTAGGCTAGGCCTGTGTTTTTTAACTTGAGCTGACCGCCGTCGGTTTGGGCCACATAGTCCTGTCCTTCTGTTTTCCTCTTGTCTCTACTGACTTGCTGGTTGGTCTTCTACGCTCTTGTTAAGATTCTCATTAATTGTGTGTTTAAGCTAATCGGTTTTTGCCTTGAGCTGCCCGCCGTTGGAATGGTCCACACAGGTCCTTTCCTTCTGCCTTCCTTTTGTCTCCACTGACTGGGAAGTCTCGGTCTCGTAGCTCTCGGTTAAATTCTCGTTTTTCTTACAAGTCCATGTTTCTGTTCTTCCCCTGCCTGTGGTTACTTGATCACTAAATAGGGGGGGGGGGATGTCTGGAAACTGTACGCGATAGGGGCCCCGCTCACAGGGAGGATATGCTTGGACAAGTTGACTCGATTTTCGTGTTTACTCACGTTTTTTCGCCACACAGGCAGGGTCTTCTGGTGTCCTCGGCTCCTTCATCTTTTTAAATCCGCCCTAGGAGCGCCTTTCTCTTTTTGAGGTGCCCTGTGCTTTGTCAAGGCCTAGGCCACATAGCTTTTCACTTGACTTGGTTTATGCGCCCTGTTCTGCCCCCCTCTTCATGTACCTGGACAGGGCTTTTTGGACAACGGCTGATTGGCTGTTTTCCTATCCCTTATGTCCTGTTCCTTGTGTCCTCCTTCTGTACCTGGTTCCCGCCCTACGGGCGTCCTCCTTGTATACTGGGAGGACCCAAGGACCACCTGAAAAGTCCTAGGACTCGACCCAAAGTAGCGATGTCCTGTGTGTTTTGGATTCCCTCCCCGCCCCTATTTACACTTATAGGGTACTGTTGGGTTGCTCACACTTGACCTTTTCCTTCCAGCTGGTGCCCGCTCTACTGCCGGCTGTCCCTACGCCGCCGCCGCTTCGCCGCCTCCTCCCTCCGCTCTCACAGAGGGTTCTCAGGTATTTCGATGGGTACCACTTTCCCCACGATTTTGGTTCTGACCTGTTCCCAGGGTTGGGCCTCGCTCAGGAGCTTGTCCCAGCCCTGGTGTTGAGGGTCTCTGGTGTGGGTGTTTTCTTTTGACTTTCCTGTTATACTTGCTACATAGCTTCTTACTGGATATTGTCTTATTGAGTCTTACATGCTGAATTGGCTCTACTGCCTCATATTGCCTGTCTCACCTCTACTGGTGGGTAATGCTTCCCCATTTTTCAGTGCTGTGATGCCGGCTCCTCCCTGCTCTCGGCCGACGTGTCAGCGGACGGCCTTGCGGGATCACCGGGAATGTTGCCTCCACACGGCCTGCTCTGGGAAGGATGTTTACGATCCCCACCGGTGTGGGGTGTGTCTCTCCGCTCTTCAACTGCTCGAGGCTCTCCCTACGTCGGCGGAGGGACAACGGGCCGGGACGTCTCTACGCCGGTCATGGGACGTCATCTCCCGTCACGTCCAAAGGGTCCTGCACAGGGCTCCTTCCTTCCGTGAGGATAACATCCGGGTGTTGTTAGGGATCCCACCTACCTCCGATGCTGCACGCCGTTCCCGCTCCCCTCCTGTTCGTCGCTCTCGCTCTCCTCATACGGCTCGGTGCTCCCCTCCCGGGAGTTCGGGTCAGGCGGGCGGGAGGGCGCGTTCCAGGGAGCGGGCCCCCAGGCGTCATGCCCATCGTGTGCCTCCTTCCGACCTCTCCATGACTTCTGGAACTTCTGGCAGGACGAAACATCGCCGATCTCCGTCCCCTGCTGGTCGACCCCGTCTTGCTTCTCCTCACCTCGGGATGAGCCCCCCTCCTTCGCAGGCTTCCACGGTCTTCAGGGCCAAACGCCGTCCTGCCCCGCCTGCCGAGGAGGTCGTTCTCCATCCTGCACCGTCTTCTGCCACTGGTGGGGTGGAGTTCGAGCCTCTGCCTGCCTCCCAGCCTGTGAGGGGTCCCGGCCTCTTCCCTATGGCGGGCCCGGCTGTGGTGGTACCGGCGGCAATGCCCTCCACGCCTCCTCCTCAACCTGGAGGTTCCGACGCCTCGATCCCTTGTGGCCAGCAGTCTCCTCCTCATCTCCCTGGCCATTTAGAGGATGTTCTTGAGATGGAGGTTGCGGATTTTGATCGGCTGGAGGACGAGGATATGGGGGTCGACTCGTCTTCGGACGGTGCACCTGATTCGGGCCGGGAGGACCCCGACGTGGCGGCGCAGTCCTCTCCACCGTCCCCTGCGTTCTCCCCGCTCACGGACCATGGGGCCCGTGGGCCCAGTGAGGCTGGTTCCCTGTCTCCTCTACAGACGTCCTTCCCTCCTGCTGCGGAGACGGAGTTACGGGCGGAGTTGGCGTCTCTTCGTCTTGAGATGGCCTCCAATAAGGCGGACATCCTCTCCTCTGTCACGGCGGCCATGGATGCAGTGGTCTCCCGGTTGGGTACTACTAACCCGGTGCCTCTGCAGACTCCGCTTGTGGCTCCTCTCCCACCTGTTGCCGACCACATCCCATCTCGGCCTGCTCTCCCGGTCGTGGTACCGTTGACGTCATCTACTTCGTCACCTGCACCTCCGACACCGCCTACGACTCCTCTCTGGCCCGTTGTTATCCCGGGCCAGGGTTTGGGGTTGTTCTCTCACCCCCTCTCCGTGCCGCCTCTCTCCAAGTTTAAGATCCCCAAAGTCAAGATGCCATCCCTGTATGGGGATTCTGTTGCTTGGAGAGCTGTGATCGCCTCCATCCCTGAGGGGGCGGTCCACCTGCCGGCCGGAGAGCGGGCTGTGCCGGAGGGCTGGGCTATACAGGTGAATGAGAAAAACATCTTCAGGGCCATTACTCCACAGGGTCTGGTCCCTGAGGTCGATGTGAGGGTGTACCCTAACCGGCTAGACATGCGGTATTTTTCGTATCATCCGTCGGTCTTGCCTTACACTGCCACCAAGCCCTGGGCTGACTACTCCCGCCAAGACCTGTCTGCGGATGTCCACTCCCTCTCTGCCATCTCAGGGACGCCGTACCTCAGGAATGTGCGAGATCGGGACGGGGTCCTGATGCTCGAACTCCCGCACGTCTGTCCGGGTCCCTGGGGTGAATGGATCCGTGAGGCAGTGGAGTTTGGTCAGTCCATGGCTGACACCTTGCCGGCCATCCCATCCATGGAATCATCTTTTCTGTCGGGCATGCTCCTTACCTCCTCGGGCTTCCCTCTGCCTGTGTGGGAGTGGCTCAATGCTCCCAAACTGTCGGTGGGCCCCCTTCCGTGTTCCTTTTTCACGGCACCGGAGAAGGCGCCACTGGACCGGGACTTTAAGTTCCGTCAGCGAGCGGCGCGCCAACTTTCAACTCTTCTTGCTCAGTTGGAACTGGCGCGGGTTCACCTCCGCCTTATTGAGTCGCTGGAATCGGCTGATCATCGCCAAGGTTTTGAGCATGTCCGACGGATCACCCTGCAGCTTGCCCTCAACCCTGTTCAGGACATCCGCCACTCCCTCCATGAAGCCACTCGTTGCCGTCAACAACTTCGGGTGGCTTTCTGTAAGAAGGCCCCTGCCGACGTCCGCAACCGCCTCCTACTGACTGACCTTCTGACCCCTGGAATGTTCCCTGAGGAGGCTTGGCAAGGGGCTTTCTTACTGGCGCAGAGTGACACATACTCTGCTCAACGGAAGGTGGTGGCGAAGCCCACTTCATCCTCCTCCACCCGCGGACGCGGGGGCAGGTCTGTCGCCGGCAGAGGGCGCCAGGCTAGAGGTGTGGCCGGGGGACTGGCTCACAGGGGGCGTGGTGTACCCGCCTTCCGTGGTCGTCGGTCCCCGGATCGCCGTCCCCGTCAAGAGGGGATGCGGCGCTGGCAGGCGCAGGGCCCCAGTTCCTCCGCTGCCAGACACAGCCTGGAGGGGGATAGGCCGGAGCGCGAGGCTCGCCCGTCGTTTCGGCGGGGCGGGGGGACGTCTGGAGGAGGACGTGGTGGCTCTAGCTCCCACTACGATAAGTCCAAGAGGGGCTCCGCGCCAAAAAACGCGTAGTTCCTCCTGGCCAGCCCCCTCTTCCCTCGCCCGACCATCTCGTCGCAGCGGTGATGGGCCTGACGCAAGGCGCCCGCACCGGCTTCTTCCGCCCCCACTACCGGCAATGGCCCCGCCGGTCGTGGGCGCGTCGGGTGGTCAAGAAGGGTCTGACTTGGAGGTGGAGGTCCAGGCCTCCTCTCAGGTGCCCTCCCCGACAGCGACCAGTGTCTCAGGAAGTGGCCCAAGTGATCATGTCCATGCACGAGGAAGGCGTTATCAAGGAAATATCTTCTACACAAAAGGTATTTCTGTCTCATGTGTTTCTGGTCCCAAAGAAGGACTGCGCTGCTATGAGGCCGGTGGTAGATCTCTCAGTCCTCAACTCTCACATTGTGAACACCCGTTTCCGCATGCTCACCATCAACCAGGTACGCCTGGCACTCAAGCCCTTAGTCTTGGGTGGTCACCCTGGATCTGAAGGATGCTTATTGGCATGTGCCGATGGCTCCTCGGTTCCAGGGCTGCCTAGCACTGCAGTCGGATCAACGGGTGTTCCAATTCACCAGCCTACCATTCGGCCTCAACATAGCACCGCGGGTCTTCACCAAACTGGTGAAGCAGGCTCTGACCCCCTTGCTCTTACAAGGGATTCAGATCCTGTTTTACCTGGACGATTGGCTCATCTCCGCAGACTCTCTCACACACTGTGTACAAGACACGCTCACTGTAGTCAGACATATCACAAACCTGGGGTTCAAACTCAACATTCCCAAGTCCTGCCTCTCACCGTCACGAGAAGTGACGTGGGTGGGCTTGCACTGGGATCTCCAAAGCGCCACCGTTTCCCAGAGTCGTGTGAATGCGGCGAAACTTCGAAGGAAGCTCTTTGTCGTGTTGCACTCGGTCTCGATAACACGAAAAATCTGGGACTCCCTACTAGGGTCTTTGAAGTGGGCATCTCTGACCGTGCCCTTGGGCCGGCTCCGACTAAAACGCCTCATTCAGCTGGGCAACAGGCACTTCCCTATCTCGCCCCCTTACCGTTTGTGGACGGTACCGCGCTCAATACATCTGAGACTGACACACTGGGTCGCTCGGGGCACGCTCTCTGCGGCTGTGACCTGGACTGCTCCTCCGCCGACCATCTGGGTAGACACAGATGCGTCGAGCGAGGTGGGGTGGGGCTATCAATCAGACGTGGGACATCAAAACCACGGCAGGTGGTCGGGGCTCTCACACTTCCACATCAATGCCCTGGAACTGTTGGTACCGTTGTTCTTCCTGCGGGATCACGGACTGGCCCTCACGGGCAAGTCAGTGGCCTTCAGGATGGACAACATGTCCGCGGTTCATTGTATCCAAAAGCAGGGCTCCTCCAGGTCTGTTGTGCTCCAAGACCTGGCGGAGATATTGTTTTACCTGGCCGATCATTACAGCATCTCCCTGCATGCGACTTACCTGCCCGGGACGGCCAATCTTTGGGCGGATGCTTTGTCGAGAGGACAGAGCACCAAGGTAGAATGGTCATTAAGACAAAGCGTTTTCGACGACCTCGCAGCCTCCTGGGGCCATCCGCAGGTGGACTTGTTCGCCTCCTCCGGGACGAACAAGCTGCCGGACTACCTCACCCGCTGGACTTGTACTCAGGCGGGGGGGCCGGATGCCTTCAGCGAGGACTGGAGCAGGTGGCAGTCGATTTACGCTTTTCCACCGCCCGACGCACTGCTTATGTGCAAAGTCCTACACAGGCTGAGAGAGTACCGTGGCAAGGTTTGGTTAATCGCGCCCCTCTGGCCGGCCCAAGCCTGGTACGCTCAGCTGAAGCGATGGTGCCCGAGTCCCGTTCCCCTGTCTGTCTCAGACTTCCACTTGGGACAGATTGGAGACCTAGGGACCTCGTTGGCATTCGCATCGTGGATGTTTGTGAGGCAGGGTGGTTACCGAAATATGGACGTTGCTTGACTGATATGCTTAATCAGCACTGGACTAAGGCTACTTGGAAGACTTACGAGTCTCATTGGAATACTTTCACTAAATGGATCAATGACACCGAACAAACAGTTCCGTCGGTTGCGTTAGTCTTCCATTACCTTAATCACTTGTTTGCGACACGCACATACATGTACAACACCATTAAGAACCACCTGTCCGCTATTAGGGAGCCTTTTGAGACCTTGACGGGGCTGGTGCTCCCTCACAAGGAGCTGTCTTTTTTCATGAAAGCCTGCTTTAGGCTCAGACCGCCCCCACGCCAGATACCGCCTCAATGGTCTCTGGCGAAGGCTCTCAGGCTCCTTACCTCACCCATCTACACCACTAACCCAACACCTGTTCATCTGCTTGATAAAACTTTGTTTCTTTTAGCGTTGGCTACAGGAGAGAGGGTCTCGGAGTTGGCTGCCATGTCGAGGGCCCCGAATTGCATGAGTTTTTCGCCTTCCTTGGGGTCAGTCACTTTGGCCCCTTCCGTTCATTTTGTGGCCAAGAATGAACGTGAGGCGCACGTTTTTAAGCCGTTTACTGTACCGGCTTTAAAATGTGGGAGCACGCATCATCCGCTATGCCCGGTCAGAGCCTTTCATACGTATGTGCGTGCCGCTGTGCCGACGTCGGGGACGGCGCTCTGGTTGGCCCCTAAGACAGGGACACGGTTAGGCAAACGTGCTGTGGGACTTCATTTACGCCATGTCATTACTGCGAGTAATCCCCTTACGAAGGGCTCCGCTCATGATGTCCGCTCTTATGCAGCGACTGTGAGGTTTCTCAACAATTCCTCGCTTTCGGATATAGCCGACACAGGGTTATGGTCCTCCCACAGCACTTTTGTCTCATCGTACCTGTCCATGTCCACTGCCAGGCCAGGTGTGCCTTGTGTTGCGTTAGGCCAATGTGTCACGTGATTCATCTCCATCCTGTGTCTCTTCTCATCCCATACTGTATTTTCTTCCTTTCCCTACACTGGGGGGGGGGGGGGGGGTCATTTTGTATGATTGTACAATGCCTTTCTCTCTTTCATTTTACATGTATGTCATCCCTGTTCGTCTTAAGGTTATCTCTCTTCCTTCTTTACATATAGACTCTACTGTCTAGGGGTTACTTGTTTGGTATGTCTATGCCTCATACCCGGTTTTTGTAATTAAAGAGTGTCCTTGGAGATCTTCCGCCTACTGTGCCTTGCCTTCAGATTCTTGTCTTCATGTACAACTTGCCTTCATTCTTCCCATATTGGTGTGCCATTCTCCGGTCGACATGACCTATTCCTTAGCCTGCTGCGGCACTTTTAACCTAACAAGTGCGCACGGGGGTAATTGAAAACGTCCCCCTGTGCTGACGTATTTGAGGTGTTTCCGTCACTAAAATATTCATTGTACCATTAATAGCATTAATAATTATCCATATGCGCCTATTATGGGTTGATTATAAAGGTATTAACCTGAAACAACAATAAAACGAGTGAAAACAGCGTTTGGATGGTCAAAATCGGAGATATAGCCCGCGAGTTGTATAATGTATGGGTGAGGCAAGCTACCTTCCCGCCAATTTCCCCCAAGGCCACTGAGACACAGTCGATCGATATTCTCTCTCTCTCTCTTGCACTCGATTGCCATCAGTGATGACAACACCCTGCTTGCAACTCGCTAATGTTAGCACGAAAATATACCTCAGAATAAGGGAATAATAGGGAAAATAGGTGATAACTGAGGGATAGGAGGAAAGTGGGGAAGGAGGGGAGGTAGAGGACTGAGATTTTGCATGGCCCAGGGGCCAAACAAAAATAAAAAAATAAAAAAATTAAAATATTTTTTTTTTTTTTTTTTCGATGGCAAAAGTTGCGGGAGAGTCTTCCCGCAGTCCGCCGGGGGAACTCTTAAGAGTCTTCCCGCAGCTCCCGGGTTAAGACCCTAGACTGATACTGGTAACATGTACTTCCTTAATTTGCACCGTACTGTTACGCTCTTTTTCTGATAATAAACTGATTTGTTTATTTGTGTCTTTTCTTGGTCCTCTGCTTGTGCTACGGCTTGGGGTTTATTGGATGTCCGCCTCCAATTTGGGATTCAAGCCCTACGTTGGAAACGTAGAGACTGCTACTAAATTGGGAGGTTTGACGACCTCCCTTATAACCAAATAAGGAAAACCTCTTATTTGGTAGCAGTCTTGGAGTATCCAACGACAGAGTATCCCGCCCTCATGCCGATCCCCTGCCCATCCAATCTAAACTGATTACTTGATACCTCGATACTTTGGCAGGTCCTGGCACAGGCTCATAGAACATGGAGCATGGCTCAGAGGAGAGCAGCTAGATTAAATGGGTAACTATAACAATTCTTTCTCTCCTTCGCTATCTCTTCTTTCCTAGTCGTCTCGGAGTGTGTACAACGTGCCTAGTAGTGAATTGAGGTGCAACTCTAGAGATTATTTGGTTACTTCGCGTGAGTACCGATAAATCGGCCCGCTGTGGTAGCGGCTGAGATCATAAGCCCTACGTTGGATACTCCGAGACTGCTACCAAATAAGAGGTTTTCCTTATTTGGTTATAAGGGAGGTCGTCAAACCTCCCATTATAGCCTAACACCTAAACACCTAAAATTTGCTATGGGGACTTTATTTCAATTTTATTTTAAACAATAATTTACTATTCGTTTATATGCTTAATATTATGTTTCTTTTCTGACCCTTCTGAAATGGTAAGACTTGCATCATAAACGAAACAAAACTGGGACAAGATATATGCAAAAGAACTTATCAAAATCGCTATTTGGATATAACGCTTATCCTAATAAAATAGAGTTTTGAAATATAAGAACACAATCAACCACATTGGGTGTACCGTGTACATCACATTAATTGATCCAACTTGGATATAACAGGGATAAAAATAATGGGTATACTGTATATGGTACCGGTATACAGGTACTGAGGTAGGCCTATAATAAAAAGACATTAGGTTGAAATATGCTTTTTACTATAAGCTAGATATCGGTAGTGATGTGAAAGAATGTATTTAGATTCAACTAAATAGTAATTGTCTTACCGGTACTTACTGGACAGGTCGTACAGTACTTACCTTGACTTCTGAATATGAACAATGCTTCATATAATGCAGTATAGGCCTATGGTTATACAGTATACTGTATATATACTGTATATATATATATATATATATATATATATATATATATATATATATATATATATATATATATTGTTTTCCATTTGAAACAAATACTTCATTTGTGGAAGAAGTTCATAATATACGGTACTTTAAAGTGCATTGTGCTAGTAGGCCTACACTGGTACGATACCGGAAGTCTAGTAGTGTAGCTATTTTATTTGTAATGTATTATTGCAGTACAGTTGCCTATATAGCAACCTGTTCAGTATGACATTGTCAATTGTACTTGTAGGCTGCCGATATGTAATTGAACAACATTGACTAATATTGTGCTAATTCTATAATGTAATGAATCCTTGAATTATACTGTAGGCTACAGTAATTATGTTACACAAAGTATGATTGATGGAGATAACGTTAGTCTTACCAAGTTCTGTAATGAAAAATATTACTAAGGCTTGACCCTTTCATGATTCATCCTTCTTTATGTATTGTAGTAGCAGGGTGTCAAACCAGAGCCATATGGTTTGAAAACTTGAAAGAATGAGAAGGAAGACAAGAAAATTATCACTAAATAGCATTGTTTTGGGCTGTTTTATCACTTGCAAATACACAATAAGAACTATACACCTTGAGTTCATCCTTGCACATGCAATAATATAGACTAATATAACTGGACTCTGCTATCGTTACGATTTGAAACCCCAATTGTAGGATATGGTTCGCCAATTATTTAAAAAGGTTCTTGTTGCAGTTTTTTGTTCAGTAATATGTGTGTTATGATACATTATATTAATTATCTAGGCCTATGGTCCCCATTTCTATAGCATGGCCCTTAATTCCCTTTGCACTGTTGCACAACAGTCCTATAGATGGCTATATCATCAGTTATTCTGGAAAGCCACACTGTGGTAAACTTAAAACTTAAACAAAAGTTAAAAATACCGGTACCTGTATGAACAAGTAGAACATATATTATTTTCTTTTACATACCGGCACTGTATTCGGTGTATATAATTGGAAAGAAATAAGGGTAATAAAAATGCAGTATCAGATTTCACTAGAGTATCTCATTCATAGTAGTATATAGTAGAGGGAATGAAGATTCCGAGAGACAGAAACGAGCGAGGTACGTGGAGAGTAAGAGGGTGGTGAAGAGAGTAGTGAAGGAAAGTAAGAGAAGAGTAGATGAGGAATTTGGAAGGAATCTGAGTGTAAAATGGAGGGAGAGTAAGAAACTGTTCTGGAAAGAAGTCAAGAAAGTTAGGGAAGGTAGCAAGGGAAACAGTAAGGGTGTGAAAGATAAGAATGGGAGAATGCTAGCCGAGAAGCAAGAGAGAGTCGAAAGATGGAGGGAGTACTTCAGTGAGTTGCTAAATGAAAGGAATGAAGAGCCAGCAAACATAGCTGGATATGGTATGGGAGGGAGAAGAAGAGAAGTAGTGGAGGAGGAGGTGGGGATCAGGAGGTCAGAAGTGTGGGAAGCCATGAAAAGAGTGAAGTTGGGGAAAGCACCAGGAACAGATGGAGTGTGTGGGGAAATGTTGAGGTATGGTGGTGAGATAGTGATAGAATGGGTATGGAAAATGTGCAAACTAGCATGGGAGAAGGGGAGTGCACCCGATGACTGGAAGACTGGCATAATAGTCCCCCTATATAAGGGCAAAGGGGAAAGAGGAGTGTGTGGTAACCACCAAGGAATATGTCTTCTAAGCGTAGTAGGGAAGGTATACAGTAGGGTAGTGATTGAGAGAGTGAGAGTGAGAACGGAGAAATGGATAGGCGACGAGCAGGGAGGCTTTAGGAAGGGAAGAGGATGTGTAGATCAGATTTTTACCCTGAATTGTGTTGTGGAGAAGTATCTGGAGAAGAAACAAAAGGTGTATGTTGCCTTTATGGACTTGGAGAAGGCCTATGACAGAGTGGATAGAGAAGGTTTGTGGAAAGTACTTAGAATATACGGAGTAGAGGGCAAGTTGCTGAAAGCAGTGAAGAGCATGTATGAGGGTGCAAAGGCGGCAGTATGTGTGGAGAGTGAGCAGAGCGAGTTCTTTGACCTGAATGTTGGTTTGAAACAGGGGTGTGTGATGTCCCCGTGGTTGTTTACTGTATATATGGATGGAGTTATGAAAGAAATACTATCAAGAGCAGTGGATGTTGGTGTATCGCTGAAAAGGGAGGGAATTGAGTGGAAGCTACCTATACTGCTGTTTGCGGATGATACAGTTCTGATGAGTGATAATGAATGGGAGTTGCAGGGTCTGGTAAATGAGTTTGGAATAGTGTGCGAAAAACGGAATTTGAAGGTAAATACGGGGAAGAGCAAGGTTATGGTCTTCGAAAGGGGTGAAGTCACAGAGTGTGAGGTGAAGCTGAACGGTCAGGCTATGGAGATCGTCAACTCTTTTAAGTATCTGGGCAGTGTGTTGAGTAAAGATGGGACTATGGATGAAGAGGTGCGGGAGAGGGTACAACAGGGGAAGAGGGTTGTAGGAACGCTAAAAGCAGTAACAAGAAATAGGGTGGTCAGTATGGAAGTGAAGAAGTCCTTGCATGACAGTGTGGTAATCCCGACACTGACTTACGGAAGCGAAGCATGGACGTTGGTTGAGAGACTCAGACCAAGAGTGAGAGCAGTGGAAATGAATTACTTAAGGAGTGCGTGCGGAATTACATGGAGGGATAGACAGACTAATGAGGAAGTAAGAAGGAGGTGTGGTGTGGAGGTAGATGTGCTGGAAAGTGTGAAAAGGAACAACTTGAGATGGTTCGGCCATATGGAACGTATGGAAAGCGAGAGAATGACTAAGAGGGTGTACGAGAGCGAGGTGGAGGGACAGAGGGGAAGAGGTAGACCGAATATGAGGTGGAAGGATGGAGTGAGGAACTACATGAATGAAGGCGGTGCTGGTTGGGGGGAGGGGCGTCGACTGACTGGGGACAGAGGTGCATGGGGGCGGTTCGTTCGTGGCCACCCCTTCGGGGATCACGGCGTCAGGCAATAGATAGATAGATAGATCTCATTCATTCATGACTCATAGGCCCTATCCATATTATATTGTGTTCATAAAAATCCAAAAAAAGTTTGGAAAGGATGTAGTATCTTGGTGTAATGCCCTTTTTTTTTATTACTCTGTACGCTCGCGATCACATTCCCGTCCAACCTATTTTGACTGTTGTGAGATAGAATAATAGGCTGAAGGAGGCTTTTCCCCCCAGTCCTAACCCCCCCATGACTTATTGTGATTATCATATATTATATTGCCAGCAGGTGGCAAATAAACAGCCAAATAATCAGTCAAAATACTGCAGACGGGAACGTAACAGCGAGCGTACCGGTACAAGTATTGTAAACAAAGCTGGCGATATACCCGATTACTACATCCTTCCCAATAATAT
The DNA here is from genome assembly GCA_037953745.1 of Lithodes maja. Lineage (NCBI taxonomy): Eukaryota > Metazoa > Arthropoda > Malacostraca > Decapoda > Lithodidae > Lithodes > Lithodes maja. Next base: position 86,874 of record JBAKBP010007052.1, on the reverse strand, counting down.
ACATACGGTACTGCACTGGTACAAGTAAATACGGTATGTCCCAGGATAGCCCATACCATAATATATTTCCTTAATATTTCAGTACAGGTCATTTCCAAAAAAATGTCTAGATAACATGAAAATAATATTTTTTTTTACAGTGTATCTGAGCCAATTCAATGCCTAGAAAAGCCACAAAATGGCCTCTCTGACACCTTAAAATGTCAAAATTTTCCAGGGGGGCATGCCCCCGGACCCCCCTGAAGCTCGCGCGTACGGCGCTCGCAATTCGTCCGTGCAATAGGCTAATGCTACTCAACTTCAGAAAAATAGTGCTACCCACTCCAGATTTATTTGCTTTGACACCCTGGGAGTAAACAGACTATAGGCTGTGTGAATCCTTGAGTGCTTGCCTTATCATATTTCTGCACATATCATTAACCCGGGAGCTGCGGGGAGACTCTTAAGAGTTCCCCCGGCGGACTGCGGGAAGACTCTTGAGAGTAAGTAAAATAAAAAATCAACTTTTGACATCGAAAAAAAAAAATATATATTTTTATTTTTTTATTTTTTTATTTTTGTTTGGCTCCTGGGCCATGCAAAATCTCAGTCCTCTACCTCCCCTCCTTCCCCACTTTCCTCCTCTCCTTCAGTTATCACCTATTTTCCCTATTATTCCCTTATTCTGAGGTATATTTTCGTGCTAACATTAGCGAGTTGCAAGCAGGGTGTTGTCATCACTGATGGCAAGCGAGTGCAAGAGAGAGAGAGAGAGAGTATAGATCAACTGTGTCTCAGTGGCCTTGGGGGAAATTGGCGGGAAAGCAGTTTGCCTCACCCATACATTATACAACTCGCGGGCTATATCTCCGATTTTGACCATCCAAACGCTGTTTTCACTCGTTTTATTGTTGTTTCAGGTTAATACCTTTATAATCAACCCATAATAGGCGCATATGGATAATTATTAATGCTATTAATGGTACAATGAATATTTTAGTGACGGAAACACCTCAAATACGTCAGCACAGGGGGACGTTTTCAATTACCCCCATGCGCACTTGTTAGGTTAATAAATATAATTGCCTGTTAGGCTACATGTGTATTTATTTTCAAGAGTGCCTTTATAACTATGATGATATTTATACCTTTTTATGATAGGTTATAGGCTGTACACATGTTATTAGGCTAATTATCAAGCCAGTTGTCCCCATATCAGGTAACCTCTATAATAAATGTATAATTCTACTGCATACAGTAGTTGTGTATTGCTCACTGAGGCATTACATAAAATACATAAGATCAGGGGAGTAGTTATATAAACGAATATAATTTCCACCCTGTGACAAGTGGCGACCATGACCAGGACCTGATCTGGACGGCTAGCTTTTAATTTGAGTTTGTGCAGTTAGGCTAAAATAATTGTTTTTCCATGTGATTTAGGGATTTTTGTACAATTGATAGGCCTATTTACCCATGTGATTGTTGTGCATTATATTTCTCCATGTTATTTTGTGCATTTTTGTTTCTCGAGTGAGGCTAAGCATCCTCTCATGATTTTATTTTTAGTGCATTTCTTTTTTCTCGAGTGAGGCTACGCATCCTCTCGTGATAAGTGTATTTTATTTCCCCATGTGATTTTATTTTTAGTGCATTTATATTCTCGAGTGAGGCTACGCATCCTCTCCTGATAGGTTAGTGAATAACATTTTCTTTTGCCACTATAATTTTGCAGCAATGGCAACTATTCCTATTCAGGTATTCTACGAAGAAGGCAAGTATTTGGGTCTGACTAATCAGTCTTTGACGGAATATGTAGAGTCCCATAAAGATGAGGAACGGGAGAACCGTAGGCTTGCAAGAGAGGAAGCACAGGCGGTGCGTGATCATGAGCGAGCCATGGCTGAATATCACGCTGCAGCAACAGCAGCTGAAACTGAGCGTGAACACACACGTCGGCTTGAACTGATTCAGGCTCGGTCTCGGTCCCATGGGTCTGGTGAGGCTTCGATTGTCCTGCCTCGTATCAAGCTTCCTATGTACAAGGAGAGTGAAGGTGATGGTCCTGTGACAGCTAAACATAGGCAGGAGGAAGGTCTCACGCAGGTGCAACGTGGCTCAGGTTTGTCAGACCAGGAAAGATGTTGGCTGGATTCTCTCCGTGGTGAGTATGGTGATGTGTTCTCTGATAAGCCAGGTATTGCTAGAGTAGAGAGTCACGCCATCGAGTTGAACAGCATGGTCCCTGTGAGAATCGAGCCGTACCCTATCCCTCTTCGACTACAGGATCTGTAAGAAAGGAGATACGAGAGATGGAGGCTGCAGGCATCATCGAGAAGTCGTCATCCTCATACTGGATTCCAATAGTAGTCGTAAGTAAGAGGGATGGTGGGGTGCATATTTGTGGGGATTATCGCAGGGTGAATGCATTAATGAAGGTGGACGCTGAACCCATGTGTGACCCATGTACCATCTTCGCCAGTCTTGCAGGATCAAGTTTCTTCTCTAAGTTTGATCTGACGAAGGGTTTCTTCCAGATACCCTTAGACCTTGCTAGTCGTAAGATCACAGCTTTTGGAACACCTGACGGTCTGTACCAATACACTGTGCTGCCATTTGGTCTCACTAACTCACCTGCAGTGTTCAACCGGATGATGCTTAAGGTTCTGCTGGACATACCAGGCGTGGAGATCTTCGTGGATGATGTCCTGGTGCATTCATCAACATTCAGCGAGCCCTTACAACTACTGGACAAGGTGTTGAGTAAGTTGCGTAAGTTCAGTCTGACAGTGAAGCCCAGTAAATGCGAAGTCGGTCAGTCACAAATACAGTACTTAGGGCACATGGTAGTGACAATGTTGGAGCGGACCTTCTGTCCAAACTAGTAAGTGGTGAAGACATCTGTGGGGAGGAAGGCAGTGCTGCTCGAGAAGCAACTGCAACGTAGTTTAATATTAATTGTGTAGTTGAGGATTTACTGTACTAATTGTAAGGAGAGATATAGAATATAGTGTGTTCCGTATGATTCTGCCGAACTTTTTGTACACAGGTTGCGTTGTTGGCCTGCGCTGCTACTCGAGGACTCCAAGGGCGTCGTACTCAAGAGCACGGACACAAGACGTCGCACTCGAGAGGAGAGGGGTTTTTACAGTACCGGCCGGGATCACTAGGATTTCTTTTCTATTATCTCTAAACTTATTATCGATATATTGATACACCTTACAGTACCAGTTAGTTTGATTTCCATAGTCATTGTGGGTTTTCCCACTTGTTTTCCTTGTGGTAACTTTGTGGATTTCCACTAGGGTTTTGTCACTGGCTTGAGATGCAAGCTTAGGAGTTTTTCCCCTCTCAGTGGAAATTTTAACGTAAATGTTTTGTTTTTTTTCTACTCAAAGGTGACCATCATACACCAGTGACAAGGTTAGGTTTACATTACAGTATGAGTGATTGTGTGTGTCTTATACCTAGGTGATTTTAGCATTGTAAAATCAAATATTTTGGGGAGGAATGTAGTAGTAACCACATTTTTGTATTCCTATGTTGACAATATTATGTTCCTAGTTGAGTTACGTACAATATTCTGCAGATTTCTGCTACATTCATGAGGGGGTTTTTTAGTGGGTATTTTTCCTTCACGGAGAAGGGGGATGCACGCTTGGGGGTCTTCTTCTACATTACACACGTGGAGGCTGACCAGTGAGGGTGATCACCTTGGTTTTGGGCAGGCAGGATTGGGGCTTTCCTATATTGGAGGGCCAAATACCATCCTATGAGCTTTTAAGTCCCTAGGGTGATTACCAGGTAAGATATTCAGTGTGTAACCAGTTAGGAGGGTTATACTGTACACATGTAGGTCAGTGATTTAGTTTAGGCTACAGTGTCGGGCAAGAAGGTTAGATTACCATATATTTTGCATTACTGGTACTGGTCATAGACTGCTGATCACTGAGCCTTGTGTCCTAGTATTCTACAGTACAGTATTTAAAGTTAGGCTAGGCTAGACTTTTGTGTTAAGTTAGGTTAAATCAGTAGGCTTTGAGATAGGCTAGGCTAGGAGTAAACAGACTATAGGCTGTGTGAATCCTTGAGTGCTTGCCTTATCATATTTCTGCACATATCATTAATAAATATAATTGCCTGTTACATGTGTATTTATTTTCAAGAGTGCCTTTATAACTATGATGATATTTATACCTTTATATGCTAGGTTATAGGCTGTACACATGTAATTAGGCTAATTATCAAGCCAGTTGTCCCCATATCAGGTAACCTCTATAATAAATGTATAATTCTACTGCATACAGTAGTTGTGTATTGCTCACTGAGGCATTACATAAAATACATAAGATCAGAGGAATAGTTATATAATTTCCACCCCTTGACAAGGTTCTACAAATTGTTAGTGGGTTTAGTTTGGTCGCTGCAAGTTATGAACCAGCGGTCACTATACTGAAAAACAGTTATGGTCAAAAGGATCGCATCAAAGCAGCTCACATAGCGAAACTGTGTAATCTCCCGCATCCTAGCTAGGAGGTCAGTGCTCTGATAGATTTTTCCGCGTCATTTGAGTGTGCGTTAGTCATTACGCTCTATGGATGTAACAGTAAGTGAAATGTGTGCAGTACTGTTGCATAATAAACTTCCTAGTGCACTCTCTGAAGTGATTAAGCGTGAATTAAAAGACAACTGGCTGGATGTGGATGAATATGTTCGTGTGTTTAAGACTGAAGTGTGCAATCTAGAAAGTAGACATAATCCACTAGAACAGTTTGAGGCGACCGCCACAGCAGCATATGCGGTGTATCAGAAACCCGACACCAAGCAGAAGTATGGATGTAAGTTGTGTTTAACCCGGGAGCTGCCGGGAGACTCTTAAGAGTTCCCCCGGCGGACTGCGGGAAGACTCTTGTGAGTAAGTAAAATAAAAAATCAACTTTTGACATCGAAAAAAAAAAAAAAAATATTTTTATTTTTTTATTTTTTTATTTTTTTTTGGCCCCTGGGCCATGCAAAATCTCAGTCCTCTACCTCCCCTCCTTCCCCACTTTCCTCCTATCCTTCAGTTATCACCTATTTTCCCTATTATTCCCTTATTCTGAGGTATATTTTCGTGCTAACATTAGCGAGTTGCAAGCAGGGTGTTGTCATCACTGATGGCAAGCGAGTGCAAGAGAGAGAGAGAGAGTATCGATCGACTGTGTCTCAGTGGCCTTGGGGGAAATTGGCGGGAAGGTAGCTTGCCTCACCCATACATTATACAACTCGCGGGCTATATCCGATTTTGACCATCCAAACGCTGTTTTCACTCGTTTTATTGTTGTTTCAGGTTAATACCTTTATAATCAACCCATAATAGGCGCATATGGATAATTATTAATGCTATTAATGGTACAATGAATATTTTAGTGACGGAAACACCTCAAATACGTCAGCACAGGGGGACGTTTTCAATTACCCCCATGCGCACTTGTTAGGTTAAAGACAGGACATTTTTGGGCAAAGTGTGCAAAATACAAGAACAGTCCCGCCAAGGCAGTTGAAATTGTGCGTCGGGTGCCTGTCGTCAGAACATGGCAGCCAGGGGTGTACTGTACTAACCCTAAAATTAGGCCGTGCCGATTCTGCCAACAGAAACATTTTAATTATTTGTGTCCGACGCCACACCTTGAACAAACTGGACAACCAGCAGCCCCTGAACCAACAGTGACCATGGCTGTGGCTTCGGGCCGTAATGCAGTGTTGTTGTCTACCATTCAGATTCCTTTGACCGACAGAAACGGTCATACCAGTAAAGTAAGAGCTTTGTTGGACCAATGTTCGCAACGTACCTTCATCTTGCGCTCTGCTTTATCACAGCTTGATTACGTTAGGGTCAGTAAGGAACAGCTAAGGCTCCAGGGATTTACTGGCTCACTGGGTAGTACTGAGTATGAAATAGTAGAGTTAACCTATCATCACAGAAGAAGGGTGCGTAAAGTGAGAGCCGTTGTGGTGGAGGAGTTACCAGTATACAAACCAGGGAGAGGATTAGTGATGGAGGTAAATGCTATCAAGGCTCGGGGTTACAAATTAGCCGATCCAGGTATCACTGATGGAGATATGAGAGTTACTGATTGGGGCGAACTTTTATTACCACTTTGTACATTCAGGCTATGTCAGGGAAGGAAGTATAGTTATGTTACCCACAATTTATGGTTATGCACTGAGTGACACTTATCAGTCGGATATAGAAGAGACCCATGTAGAGTTGGTCACTGTTCTTAAGTTAGCAGTAGACCCTTTAGTGGAGATACAGGAAGATATTGGCAGGAATTCTCCAGAATTAAAGGATCTGACAGCTCTATGGGACTTGGACCATATTGGTATAAGTCCTAATGAGACTGGTATGGGTGGGGAGAGAGTCTTAAATAGATTTTCTGAAATGGTACAGTATTCCGAAGCACAGGGACAGTATATAGTGGAACTGCCATGGAGAGATAACATAGATAAATTACCTGATAACTTTAAGTTAGCCCTGGGCAGAATGAGAGGCTTGCAGCGTAATTTTATAAAGGATCCCAACTACTGTCAACAGTATACAAAGGTTCTGGATAATCAGATAGAAAGGGGGTTTATTGAAAGGGTAGAAAACAGGAATCAAGCTGGTCATCCCATTCACTACTTAGCTCACCATGGTATTACCAAGGATAGTGTTACTACGCCTGTACGGATAGTGTTTGACTGTTCGGCTAGGATGGACGAGAAGGCGTTCAGTCTGAATACAGGTCCATGGACCTGAATACCATACAGGTCCATCGCTAGTGGCTGACCTCACCCAGGTGCTTCTGCGCTTTAGATGCCATCAATTTGCCTGGGTGAGTGATATTGAGAAAGCATTTTTCATGGTGGGGTTGAGTGAGAAGGATAGGGATGCTACTAGGTTTCTGTGGCCCGTTGATCCCTTGGATGTTGCAAGTCCTTACATTGTCTACCGGTTCCGTGCAGTTCTGTTCGGGGCAACCTGTTCCCAGTTCCTCCTTAACCTAACAAGTGCGCATGGGGGTAATTGGAAACGTCCCCCTGTGCTGACGTATTTGAGGTGTTTCCGTCACTAAAATATTCATTGTACCATTAATAGCATTAATACTTATCCATATGCGCCTATTATGGGTTGATTATAAAGGTATTAACCTGAAACAACAATAAAACGAGTGAAAACAGCGTTTGGATGGTCAAAATCGGAGATATAGCCCGCGAGTTGTATAATGTATGGGTGAGGCAACCTGCTTTCCCGCCAATTTCCCCCAAGGCCACTGAGACACAGTCGATCGATACTCTCTCTCTCTCTCTCTTGCACTCGCTTGCCATCAGTGATGACAACACCCTGCTTGCAACTCGCTAATGTTAGCACGAAAATATACCTCAGAATAAGGGAATAACAGGGAAAATAGGTGATAACTGAAGGAGAGGAGGAAAATGGGGAAGGAGGGGAGGTAGAGGACTGAGATTTTGCATGGCCCAGGGGCCAAAAAAAAATAAAAAAATAAAAAAATAAAAATAAATATTTTTTTTTTTCGATGTCAAAAGTTGATTTTTTGTTTTACTTACTCTCAAGAGTCTCCCCGCAGTCCGCCAGGGGAACTCTTAAGAGTCTCCCCGCAGTTCCTGGGTTAATGCTACCATTCAAAAACACCTGTCTATGATACAGGAGAACAGTGAAGTAGTTAATAAGCTAAAAACGGGGTTGTATATTGATAACTTACAGGGGACTGGTGATGATGTAAGTGATTTGCAACAACAATGTTGGGGAGCTATCCCCCCGCCAAAGGCGGCTTTCTAGGGCCTTTCCTAGCTGATGATGAGAGGATTGGGTTCTAGTCATGTGGTGATGGGCTGGTCTATCAGAGTGAGAACTGAGCGATCTCTGCCATACCCATAGCTTACTCTGACTGTTCCTTTTACTTATATATTTTCTAGATCTCAAGTGACGGCGTCTCTTGCGTGGATTGACCTCCTAATCTACCAAGATTGGAAGCCAAAGCGTCACATCTTTCCTTTGCCCCTCAACTTTCTCTTCATAATTGCTGAGGGGCACAGGGCCCTGGGTGGGGCTTTGGTTTCCCGGGCGTTTCCGCGCCCTCCTCAGCTCCCCGCCATGGAGTGGCTTCGGTCACCCAGGCTTTATTGTGGTCGGCGGGGAGGGTTCTGTGGGGGTGCTCGGTTGTGGCCTTGGCCTTGCTCGGGGCCTTGGGGCTGTTCGGCCAGGCAGCTTGGGGAAAAACAACAACAACAACAACAACAACAATGTTGGGATGCCCGTAGAATATTTTCCAGCGCTAACCTGTCTTTACGTGAGTGGGTCACAAATAATGAGAGTTTGCGGGAACTGTTGCACCTGAAGGGTATAGCTTCCGCCAAACAAGACGGGGTTAAGGTACTTGGCGTTGAGCGGCTAACTGGTAAGGATATGTTACAGGTTAATTTCCGCGGAAGTAGCCCTGCATTGGTTACAAAACGCGAGGCTCTAAGTCTAACCGCGAGTGTTTTCGATCCTCTAGGAGTGTTGCTACCGGTAACCATCCGGGCACGGAGGTTCATATAGGACTTGTGGAGATTAGAGTGTGGGTGGGATGCACCCTTTCCAGATGACATGAGAGCTAACTGGCAGGGTATTTATGACGATATGATAGAGAGTACAGGTATCATGTTTCCCCGTCAAGTCACTAATTCTAAGAGGGTTACGCTGCACCTATTTAGTGACGCTAGCTCAGTAGCATATGGTGTAGCAGCCTATGCGGTTGGTGATGAGGTGAGTAGGTTAGTAATGGTCAAAGCTAAGGTGGCGCCTATTAAGTCCCTCACCATACCTAAGATGGAGTTGACTGCTGTTCTTCTCGCAGCTCGTCTCGCATGTTATATATGTGAGGCCTACGCGGACGAGCTGATTATAGAGAATGTATACCTCTGGTCGGACAGCCAGTTAACCCTATGCTGGTTGTCTAGTGAAAAGATTTTGCCTATATATGTTCAAAATAGAGTTGATGAGATAAAGTCATTAGTCCCCGGCGCTCATTTTCGTTATGTGTCCACAGAGGACAACCCTAGTGATCTAGTCACCAGAGGGATTTCATATGTGTCCTTAGTTGCTTCTTCGCTTTGGTGAGGAGGGCCCACATGGCTACCTCACCAAATGCTATGGCCTGATCATGGCCCAATAGGGGGCTCAATAGGAGGGGACACCACTGTGGGTTGTAACATGAGTCAAGAAGGAACCCTGTCATTGCCGGTACCGGTTGCCCCTACTGCCATATTGAATTGGGACCGGTATGGCTCATATATGAAGTCATGGCATGTAATGGCATGGGTCCTTAGGTTTATTAGGACTCTTAACCCTTGTCTAGCGGGGTGTTTTGGGCTCATTTGGGCATATTCAGGCCCTCTTGCATGATAAATCAAGTATCTGCATGAAAAAAATATATATATTTAGCAAAAAACTAGGCACTAAAAGCTTCAAAATGAGACCAGAACGAGCTACGTAGCACTCTTGGTTCTCTTGCAGTGATGCCACGAACATGGGAGTTTAGCGTATTTCGGTATATTTTTATACCGCTATATATGCTCACTATTGGCTACACTGCCGGCCTCTCGAGAACACAGGGAACATGAGTTAATGCGTGGCGGTAAGCCCTGGGAGTCGGCTGTCTGGCCCGCTGCGCTCCCGGCCATTTGCACTCGATTTTAACCCTTTAAAAGCCTTAATAATGCTCCTAACTTGCTGCAAATTGGTGCATGACTTAAGTCGAGCGCCGCCAATAAGGGGTTAAAGAGAAGACACAAGGGAACTATCAGGCAAAACCGGAATACTTGACGGTGCCGGAATTAACCCGGGAACTGCGGGGAGACTCTTAAGAGTTCCCCCGGCGGACTGCGGGAAGACTCTTAACCTCTGAAGTGCGCATGGGGGTAATTGGAAACGTCTCCCTGTGCTGACGTATTTGAGGTGTTTCCGTCACTAAAATATTCATTGTGCCATTAATAGCATTAATACTTAATCATATGCGCCTATTATGGGTTGATTATAAAGGTATTAACCTGAAACAACAATAAAACGAGTGAAAACAGCGTTTGGATGGTCAAAATCGGAGATATAGCCCGCGAGTTGTATAATGTATGGGTGAGGCAAGCTGCTTTCCCGCCAATTTCCCCCAAGGCCACTGAGACACAGTCGATCGATACTCTCTCTCTCTCTCTTGCACTCGCTTGCCATCAGTGATGACAACACCCTGCTTGCAACTCGCTAATGTTAGCACGAAAATATACCTCAGAATAAGGGAATAACAGGGAAAATAGGTGATAACTGAAGGAGAGGAGGAAAGTGGGGAAGGAGGGGAGGTAGAGGACTGAGATTTTGCATGGCCCAGGGGCCAAAAAAAAATAAAAAAAATAAAAAAATAAAAATAAAAAATAAATTTTGTTTTCGATGTCAAAAGTTGATTTTTTTTTTCACTCACTCATAAGAGTCTCCCCGTAGTCCGCCGGGGGAACTCTTAAGAGTCTCCCCGCAGTTCCCGGGTTAAGAGTAAGGGAAAAAAAAATCCATTTAAAAAACTCAAATTTTTTATTTTATTTTTTTTGCCCCTGGGCCATGCCAAATATCACTCCTCCACCTCCCCTCCTTCCCCACTTTCCTCCCCTCCTTCAGTTATCACCTATTTTCCCTGTTAATCCCTTATTCTGTGGTCTATTTTCGTGCTAACATTTGCGAGTTGGTAGCAGGGCGTTGTCATCACTGTTACCAAGCGTAGGAAAGAGCGAGAGAGAGACTATTGCGTAACAGTGTCTCTCCAGACAAGGGGAGGGGAGGAGGGCAGGGAGGTTGCCTCAGCCATACATTATGTAACTCCCGGCCTGTATCGCCGATTTTGACCATCCAAACACTGTTTCCACTTGTTTTATTGTTTTAACAGGTTAATACCTCTATAATCAACCTATAATAGGCGCATATGGATAAGTATTAATGCTATTTATGGTAAAATAACGATGTTAGTGATGGGAACAGCTCAAATACGTCAGCACAGGAGTGTGGTGTCTCATACCCCCCATGCGCACTTCTTAGGTTAAGAGCAGCAGAGTCAGGCATGATTAAGGTAGCTCAGAGAGAAGCTTACTCTGAGGAACACCACTATTTGTCAAAAGGACAGGGCACACCAAGCAATATAGTGAAGCAGTTAGGCCTCTATCTGGAGGGAGGCATGATACGCTGTAGAGGTAGGCTACACTTTTCAGCTTTACATGATAGCGCCAAGTACCCTATCCTTATCCCTAATAAACATCGTATAGCCACTCTCCTTAGTAATTACTGCCACAAAGTGTGTAACCATAGTGGTGTTAGTTATGTTGTAAATTACATAAGGCAAAGATGGTGGATCCCCAAGATTAGACAGGTAGTAAAGAAAGCCTTAAGGGGATGTAGCTGTACAGGCCCCTCCATTGCCAGAGTTTAGGGTTCAGGAAGTGAGTCCTTTCCAGGTAACGGGGGTTGACTACACAGGTGCCTTGCCAGTAAAATAGAAGGGGGGGGTACTGTAAGTAAATTATATGTAGTCTTATTCACCTGTGCAGTTACTAGAGCGGTCCATGTAGAGACGGTGTCTAACCTCTCCTGCGAATCATTTTTGCATGCGTTCCGTAGGTTTAGTAGCAGGAAGGGTTACCCTGAGATTATGATGAGTGATAATGCCACCACATTTGTTAGCGGAGCCAGTACATTACGGGAGTTGATAGATGATGCAAGGTTGAAAGGTACTCTAGCGGAATTCAAGTGCGAGTGGCGGTTTATACCGGTCAGGGCGCCATGGTTCGGTGCCATATGGGAACGGGTCATTGGCATCCTAAAGGCTGGCTTGAAGAAGGTACTGGGTCGAGCATTGGTTACCACAGAGGAACTGAATACGGTATTACTGGAGCTCGAGGCCACAGTCAATGATCGCCCGCTTGGCTACACCTACAGTGATCTTGAAGACCCTCTACCCATCACTCCTTCACAACTGGTTCATGGGAGGCGGATCAGAAGCTTTCTAAGGCGAGAAGTCACGGATGAGGATCTCAAGGACACGACGTGGCATAACAACGATTCCGTCAACCAACGCTTCCAATATGTAACAAAACTCTCACATGACCTGTGGAAAAGGTGGAGTACTGATTATTTAATATCACTCAGGGAGCAACATCGTCACTTAACCCGGCAAGCGCGATAGGCCTCACGGAAGGCTTCCTATAGGGAACGCGATAGGCCTCACGGAAGCAGGACCATAAAAAAAGCTTTCCAAAAAAAAAAGGGCCTATCAAAAAAAAAAAATTTGTCTCTAGGTGAGATAATTCCCCTCCAGTACTCATCCATGTAAATCTCACCCACCCCCCTCCCCTCCTTCCCCACCTTATTCCCCCCTCCCTCCCCTCCTCAATTATCACCTATTTTCCCTCTTATTATCATCATTTATCGGTTATTTTTCTCTCCCGCGATAATGTAGCACAAGTGGGTTGCAGAAAAGATCGATATGTACCACACACACACCAGCCCAGACCGCCCCGCCGCCCTCAGTTACCTCACAGACAGCGAGAGAGGAGGGTTGACTGCAGCTCTCTCTCGCCTGACATTACGACCGGGTGGCCAATATCTTCGGTTTTCACCACCCAAATGCTTTTCCCACTTATTTTTGCACTCTTGAAGGTTCATATATACATCATATATGTAAAATAAAAGCATACCGAAAACAAATAATGGTCTATATTGTAAATATAACAAATTCTGTCAGAATCCAAGGCTAGAAATACACAAATAACTACCCTAGCTCCTAGGGCTATTTAGCGCTTAACAGGTTAATGGTAAAAAGAGGGATAGCATCGCCGAAAGTTGGTGACGAAGTTCTAGTACATGATGACGGCCCCCGACTTTTTTGGCGTATAAGTCGGATAATGAAACTTCTTCGTGGTCCTGACCACGAATGTAGGGTAGTTCAGGTAAAAACAGGAGCCGGTTTGACCATCAGACCGGTGGTTAAGCTATACCCACTAGAGATAGATTTAGAGGTAGTGGATGGCGACAGCAAGCCGAACTCTGATAATATCCTTCCTGCTACTGGAGCGGACCGAGGTGATACCCCTCAGAGGCCGTCACGTCGGGCTGCTTTGGGTTCCTCCCAGTTGTGGCGATCCATGATCAGGACGGGACAATTGTAAATACTTTGTATATAACTGGTGGCGGAGTATGTCGTGAATCTTAGCTGGTATATATACCGTAGTTTGAATTTCCCGGGTTCACGACAGCTGGTTCCTTTTTGTTTATACGCATTACTTTATTTATCTTTGTGGATAAATATTACTGTGGTTGCACCGGTTATATCTTAGTTTATTTTCCCTTATTATTTAATCACGGGGGACGATATAGAACCCTTAAATATATTTTATATTGTTACGATAAAAGGGAATCTCAGTACACTTCACACAGAGACTTCGTCCCGCTCACAACAAACCACCAGTTGCTGCCACATAACATCAGAACTTCCCTGATCTTCACCTACCGACAATGTCCATCACCTAACCTACACTCTTTGCATCACAGCTAAGTTCCTTTAACCCGGGAACTGCGGGGAGACTCTTAAGAGTTCCCCTGGCGGACTGCGGGAAGACTCTTAAGAGTAAGGGGGAAAAAAAATCCATTTAAAACACCCAAAAAAATAAAAATAAAAAATTTGTTTGCCCCTGGGCCATGCCAAATATCACTCCTCCACCTCCCCTCCTTCCCCACTTTCCTCCCCTCCTTCAGTTATCACCTATTTTCCCTGTTATTCCCTTAGTCTGTGGTTAATTTTTGTGCTAACATGAGCGAGTTGGTAGCAGGGCGTTGTCATCACTGTTACCAAGCGTGGAAAGAGCGAGAGAGAGACTATTGCGGAACAGTGTCTCTCCAGACAAGGGGAGGGGTGGAGGGCAGGGAGGTTGCCTCAGCCATACATTATGTAACTCCCGGCCTGTATCGCCGATTTTGACCATCCAAACACTGTTTCCACTTGTTTTATTGTTGTAACAGGTTAATACCTTTATAATCAACCTATAATAGGCGCATATGGATAAGTATTAATGCTATTTATGGTAAAATAACGATGTTAGTGATGGGAACAGCTCAAATACGTCAGCACAGGAGTGTGGTGTCTCATACCCCCCCATGCGCACTTCTTAGGTTAATACTAGAAGTACTTCATAGATATTACTGGGACTACCACAGATACAACTTAACACGTAAGTCAAACGCCGACCGGTATCATATTTATAGCCTAGGCCAATTCATCTTCCCAGGTCTAATAATTTTTAATTTATATCCGTTTCTCCTCTACCCCCTAGGAATAATAAACAGGATATAATTGCTGAATCTCTGCTGCTCTTAATTCCGGCACCGTCAAGTATGCCGGTTTTGCCTGATAGTTCCCTTGTGTCTTCTCTTTAACCCGGGAACTGCGGAAAGACTCTTAAGAGTTCCCTCGGCGGACTGCGGGAAGACTCTTAACCTAACAAGTGCGCATGGGGGTAATTGAAAACGTCCCCCTGTGCTGACGTATTTGAGGTGTTTCCGTCACTAAAATATTCATTGTACCATTAATAGCATTAATAATTATCCATATGCGCCTATTATGGGTTGATTATAAAGGTATTAACCTGAAACAACAATAAAACGAGTGAAAACAGCGTTTGGATGGTCAAAATCGGAGATATAGCCCGCGAGTTGTATAATGTATGGGTGAGGCAAACTGCTTTCCCGCCAATTTCCCCCAAGGCCACTGAGACACAGTCGATCGATACTCTCTCTCTCTCTCTTGCACTCGCTTGCCATCAGTGATGACAACACCCTGCTTGCAACTCGCTAATGTTAGCACGAAAATATACCTCAGAATAAGGGAATAATAGGGAAAATAGGTGATAACTGAAGGAGAGGAGGAAAGTGGGGAAGGAGGGGAGGTAGAGGACTGAGATTTTGCATGGCCCAGGGGCCAAAAAAAAATAAAAATATTTTTTTTTTTTTTTTCGATGTCAAAAGTTGATTTTTTATTTTACTTACTCTCAAGAATCTTCCCGCAGTCCGCCGGGGGAACGCTTAAGAGTCTCCCCGCAGCTCCCGGGTTAAGAGTCAGGGGAAAAAAAAATCCATTTAAAACACCCCAATTTTTTTTTTTTTTTTTTTTTTTTTATTGCCCCTGGGCCATGCCAGATATCACTCCTCCACCTCCCCTCCTTCCCCACTTTCCTCCCCTCCTTCAGTTATCACCTATTTTCCCTGTTATTCTCTTATTCTGTGGTATATTTTCGTGCTAACATTAGCGAGTTGCAAGCAGGGCATTGTCATCACTGTTAGCAAGCGAGTGCAAGAGAGAGAGAGAGAGTATCGATCGACAGTCTCTCTCCAGACGTGGAGAAAAGTGGTGGGAAGTGAGGTTGCCTCAGCCATACATTATGTAACTCCCGGCCTCTATCGCCGATTTTGACCATCCAAACGCTGTTTCCACTTTGTTTTATTGTTGTAACAGGTTAATACCTTTATAATCAACCTATAATAGGCGCATATGGATAAGTATTAATGCTATTTATGGTAAAATAATGATGTTAGTGATGGGAACAGCTCAAATACGTCAGCACAGGAGTGTGGTGTCTCATACCCCCCATGCGCACTTCAGAGGTTAAGAGTCCTAATAAACCTAAGGACCCATGCCATTACATGCCATGACTTCATATATGAGCCATACCGGTCCCAATTCAATATGGCAGTAGGGGCAACCGGTACCGGCAATGACAGGGTTCCTTCTTGACTCATGTTACAACCCACAGTGGTGTCCCCTCCTATTGAGCCCCCTATTGGGCCATGATCAGGCCATAGCATTTGGTGAGGTAGCCATGTGGGCCTATCCCAGGCCGAGGTCAAAGGACAAAGTCTGTGTGAAGTGTGTCTGAGATTCCCTTTTATCGTGACAATATAAAATATATTTAAGGGTTCTATATCGTCCCCCGTGATTAAATAATAAGGGAAAATAAACTAAGATATAATTGGTGCAACCACAGTAATATTTATCCACAAAGATAAATAAAGTAATGCGTAGGCCTATAAACAAAAAGGAACCAGCTGTTGTGAACCCGGGAAATTCAAACTACGGTATATATACCAGTTAGGATTCACGACAAATACTCTCTTCACCACTCTCTTTCTCTCCACGTACCTCGCTCGTTTCTGCCTCTCCAAATCTTCATTCCCTCTACTACCCAACCACTCTCTATACGCTTTCTTCTTATCTTCCACAGCTATTTTTACCTCTTCTGTCCACCATGCTGTACCTTTCACTCCCCTCCCTCTTCTCCTCACTCCACACACCTCCTCACATGCTGCACAGACCTCTTCCTTAACCCGGGAACTGCGGGGAGACTCTTAAGAGTTCCCCCGGCGGACTGAGGGAAGACTCTGAGTAAGGGGAAAAAAAAATCTATTTAAAAAAAAAAAAAAAAAAAAAAAAAAATTGCCCCTGGGCCATGCCAAATATCACTCCTCCACCTCCCCTCCTTCCCCACTTTCCTCCCCTCCTTCAGTTATCACCTATTTTCCCTGTTATTCCCTTATTCTGTGGTTTATTTTCGTGCTAACATTAGCGAGTTGGTAGCAGGGCGTTGTCATCATTGTTACCAAGCGTGGGAAAGAGCGAGAGAGAGACTATTGCGGAACAGTGTCTCCAGACAAGAGGTGACAAGAGGGGGTGGAGGGCAGGGAGGTTACCTCAGCCATACATTATGTAACTCCCGGCCTGTATCGCCGATTTTGACCATCCAAACACTGTTTCCACTTGTTTTATTGTTGTAACAGGTTAATACCTCTATAATCAACCTATAATAGGTGCATATGGATAAGTATTAATGCTATTTATGGTAAAATAACGATGTTAGTGATGGGAACAGCTCAAATACGTCAGCACAGGAGTGTGGTGTCTCATTCCCCCCATGCGCACTTCTTAGGTTAAACACCTTGCTTATCTCCTTCACTTCCTCCATATCTTCCAGGTCGAACCCACCTAGTCGTCTTTCTACTGCTCTCCTGTACTCTTCCCTGATTTCCTCCTCCTGTAGCCTCTCCACCCTCCTCACCATTCCTCCTTCCTCTCGCCTCCCTCCAGCTCTCCTCACCCACTTCTTTTGTATCCTAACCTTAGCTACTATTACATAATGATCAGACAGCCCCCTCCAATATCCCTATACACCCTTTTGTTTAATATGTACATAATATATCCGTAGTATCTACGTATTAAATCTCTGAATACTATAGATCCCCAGCGATCGAGTGGAGAGCACGCTCACATGTGAATCTGCTTGACCTGGGTTCGATCCCAGCCAAGTTGACTACTATAGGCAAATGGATAGTGTATTTCTACAATATCATTATATTCCATAGGCTTAACCTATTCCCGCAATCGCTGTTTCATGCTCGTGATTCATCATCTGCGATTTCCTGTCTAATTGGGGTCTATATTTGCTTTATTGAGCATCTAAGAGAGTATTGGATATCAGCATTTTTTCATGTTTCCTTTGCTAAAATATCTGCCCTTTCATTTCCCTTGAGGGGAGATTTTTAGTTTGTTCCCTGGACCTCCATCAATCTTAAAATTACACACCCTAGACCCCCTTTCAAGTTACTGTATATGTCTCGGCCGAATGCCGGTTACTGTTAAATTACAGGCTTGCTATCGCTCGCGAGGAAAAAAATACAGTATACACTTAAATGGCACAAAAGGTCTCAAGATCGACAGAAATGGGGTGAAAGTTCTTAAAATCGCCAAAATAATGGAGCCAATGGAGCAATCGGGCTAAACATGAGGGAGAAAGAGATCCAGAAAAATTCCCTCAAGTGGAAATATCTGATATGTGCCGGTATCATAAGAACAAAAGAAAACGGGAGTCTGCAGAGAAACGATCGGCCCACACAAGGCAGATCCCTTTCACACGTAACCCATGTAATTCATATGCCTATCTAATTTTATCTTTAAGCTCTCTATCGTTCTTGATCCCATTATACCACTCGGTAGCCTATTCCACATATCGACAACTCTGTTACCAAACCAATATTCGACTAGGCCTATATATTTTTTTAAACGAAATTCATCTAATTTGAAACCATTTGTTCGAGTTCTTTCGCTATCACCGAGCTTCAGTACATCTTTCAAGTCCTCTTTATTTATCCCACTAACCCACTTTCATATACCCTCTAACTCTGCGTCTCTAACAAATGTAAGTCTAATTTCTTCAACCTTTCTTCGTATGGAAGATTTCTAATATTATGGATAATTTTGGTATTCTTCGCTGTACGAGATCGGTTGGGTTTGAAGGGGATCTGCCTTGTGTGGACCAATCGGCTATCTGCAGACTCCCGTTCTCTTACGTTCTTATGTATCCTAATATCTCCAAGGAATATGTGTCCATTTTGTAATAAGGACACCAAAATTGAACAGCACAATCCATATGGTGTCTCACTAATTACAAGTAGGCTAAAGTTTTAATATATAATATCATATAAACAGCTCTCCCACTCCTAGAGATAAACCCTAGAATCCTGTTTGCCTTGTTACGAATGCTTATACTGTACCTTTTTTGTTCTAGGCTTCAGATCATTGCTAATAAACACACCCAGATTTTTCTCACAGTCTGAGTTTTTTAATTCTGCAAGTTATGGACGCCCTTCTCTAAATCTAACATTGAAAAGGAGTGGGACCTTTTTTCATGACACTGAGATGGGTTGGGTGTTAAAGGGATCTGCCGTGTTTGGGCCAATCGGCTCTCTGCAGTCTCCCGTTTTCTTATGTTCTTATATTCTGATGCGGTCCTTTGAAGGGGAGTCTGCCGAAACAGTCGCAAAGTAAATTCAAATTAATAAGAACATATAGGCTAGTAGGCTACAGTACAACTAAATATTAAAAACAAGGATTTTTTTTTTTTTTTTTTTCATCAGTTTAACCAGGGTGTATAGGGGTATTGGAGGGGGTCTGTCTGATCATTATGTAGTGGTAGCTAAGGTTAGGATACAAAAGAAGTGGGTGAGGAGAGCGGGAGGGAGGCGAGAGGAGGGTGGAATGGTGAGGAGGGTGGAGAGGTTGCAGGAGGAGGAAGTCAGGGAGGAGTACAGGAGAGCAGTGGAAAGACGACTAGGTGGGTTCGACCTGGAAGTTATGGAGGAAGTGGAGGAGATGAGCAAGGTGTTTAACCTCTGAAGTGCGCACGGGGGTAATTGAAAACCTCCCCCTGTGCTGACGTATTTGAGGTTTTTCGTCACTAAAATATTCATTGTACCATTAATAGCATTAATAATTATCCATATGCGCCTATTATGGGTTGATTATAAAGGTATTAACCTGAAACAACAATAAAACGAGTGAAAACAGCGTTTGGATGGTCAAAATCGGAGATATAGCCCGCGAGTTGTATAATGTATGGGTGAGGCAAGCTACCTTCCCGCCAATTTTCCCCAAGGCCACTGCGACACAGTCGATCGATACTCTCTCTCTCTCTCTTGCACTCGATTGCTATCAGTGATGACAACACCCTGCTTGCAACTCGCTAATGTTAGCACGAAAATATACCTCAGAATAAGGGAATAATAGGGAAAATAGGTGATAACTAAGGGATAGGAGGAAAGTGGGGAAGGAGGGGAGGTAGAGGACTGAGATTTTGCATGGCCCAGGGGCCAAACAAAAATAAAAAAATAAAAAAATAAAAATAAAAAAATATTTTTTTTTCGATGTCAAAAGTTGATTTTTAATTTTACTTACTCAGGAGAGTCTTCCCGCAGTCCGCCGGGGGAACTCTTAAGAGTCTTCCCGCAGCTCCCGGGTTAAGGATGAGATCTGTGCAGCATGTGAGGAGGTGTGTGGAGTGAGGAGAAGAGGGAGGGGAGTGAAAGGTACAGCATGGTGGACAGAAGAGGTAAGAATAGCTGTGGAAGAAAAGAAGAAAACATATAGAGAGTGGTTGGGTAGTAGAGGGAATGAAGATTCCGAGAGACAGAAACGAGCGAGGTACGTGGAGAGTAAGAGGGTGGTGAAGAGAGTAGTGAAGGAAAGTAAGAGAAGAGTAGATGAGGAATTTGGAAGGAATCTGAGTGTAAAATGGAGGGAGAGTAAGAAACTGTTCTGGAAAGAAGTCAAGAAAGTTAGGGAAGGTAGCAAGGGAAACAGTAAGGGTGTGAAAGATAAGAATGGGAGAATGCTAGCCGAGAAGCAAGAGAGAGTTGAAAGATGGAGGGAGTACTTCAGTGAGTTGCTAAATGAAAGGAATGAAGAGCCAGCAAACATAGCTGGATATGGTATGGGAGGGAGAAGAAGAGAAGTAGTGGAGGAGGAGGTGGGGATCAGGAGGTCAGAAGTGTGGGAAGCCATGAAAAGAGTGAAGTTGGGGAAAGCACCAGGAACAGATGGAGTGTGTGGGGAAATGTTGAGGTATGGTGGTGAGATAGTGATAGAATATAAATTTGCAAACTAGCATGGGAGAAGGGGAGTGCACCCGATGACTGGAAGACTGGCATAATAGTCCCCCTATATAAGGGCAAAGGGGAAAGAGGAGTGTGTGGTAACCACCGAGGAATATGTCTTCTAAGCGTAGTAGGGAAGGTATACAGTAGGGTAGTGATTGAGAGAGTGAGAGTGAGAACGGAGAAATGGATAGGCGACGAGCAGGGAGGTTTTAGGAAGGGAAGAGGATGTGTAGATCAGATTTTTACCCTGAATTGTGTTGTGGAGAAGTATCTGGAGAAGAAACAAAAGGTGTATGTTGCCTTTATGGACTTGGAGAAGGCCTATGACAGAGTGGATAGAGAAGGTTTGTGGAAAGTACTTGGAGTAGAGGGCAAGTTGCTGAAAGCAGTGAAGAGCATGTATGAGGGTGCAAAGGCGGCAGTACGTGTGGAGAGTGAGCAGAGCGAGTTCTTTGACCTGAATGTTGGTTTGAAACAGGGGTGTGTGATGTCCCCGTGGTTGTTTACTGTATATATGGATGGAGTTATGAAAGAAATACTATCAAGAGCAGTGGATGTTGGTGTATCGCTGAAAAGGGAGGGAATTGAGTGGAAGCTACCTATACTGCTGTTTGCGGATGATACAGTTCTGATGAGTGATAATGAATGGGAGTTGCAGGGTCTGGTAAATGAGTTTGGAACAGTGTGCGAAAAACGGAATTTGAAGGTAAATACGGGGAAGAGCAAGGTTATGGTCTTCGAAAGGGGTGAAGTCACAGAGTGTGAGGTGAAGCTGAACGGTCAGGCTATGGAGATCGTCAACTCTTTTAAGTATCTGGGCAGTGTGTTGAGTAAAGATGGGACTATGGATGAAGAGGTGCGGGAGAGGGTACAACAGGGGAAGAGGGTTGTAGGAACGCTAAAAGCAGTAGCAAGAAATAGGGTGGTCAGTATGGAAGTGAAGAAGTCCTTGTATGACAGTGTGGTAATCCCGACACTGACTTACGGAAGCGAAGTATGGACGTTGGTTGAGAGACTCAGACCAAGAGTGAGAGCAGTGGAAATGAATTACTTAAGGAGTGCGTGCGGAGTTACATGGAGGGATAGACAGACTAATGAGGAAGTAAGAAGGAGGTGTGGTGTGGAGGTAGATGTGCTGGAAAGTGTGAAAAGGAACAACTTGAGATGGTTCAGCCATATGGAACGTATGGAAAGCGAGAGAATGACTAAGAGGGTGTACGAGAGCGAGGTGGAGGGACAGGGGGAGAGGTAGACCGAATATGAGGTGGAAGGATGGAGTGAGGAACTACATGAACGAAGGCGGTGCTGGTTGGGAGGAGGGGCGTCGACTGACTGGGGACAGAGGTGCATGGGGGCGGTTCGTTCGTGGCCACCCCTTCGGGGATCACGGCGTCGGGCAATAGATAGATAGATAGAACCAGACCACTGAGTTTCGATCTGAAACTCTCACAGGGCTGGCCCGAAGGATTAGGTTATAAGAAGGCATATCGGGTCAAATATTAAAACGGGCAGTTACAGTAAAAATCGGCAACAAGGAATAAGGAGAGACATAAAATGGAGATTAAAAGTTAAAATGAGTTTAAAAAAGGGAGCAAACTTTAAGAAAACGTAAAAGCGGGGTCATAGAAAAAGAAGGGGAATCTGCTAAAATATCAGAATAAGATTTCTTACCAAAATATAAGGACCTAGGGTGGGAAAACGTAGGACAGTCAATTAAAATATGTTGAATCGTGAGTTGCGTAACACAAGTAGCGCAATGAGGAACTGGTTGAGGAGGAGACGACATCAAGTAATGTTAAACAAGTAAGTTAAACGGGTATGGCCAATACGTAGTCTTGTCAACAAGACTTTAAAATGGCGAGTGGGCTGAGATGAGGTGTGCCACATGTGAGCAACGGGTTTGATAAAACGTAATTTATTAGTAGGAGGTTGAGAGGCCCACAAAGTTTGACAACGTTGATAGACTATAGGAGGGAGAGATGTTAACCAATCTTCCACTG
Organism: Lithodes maja; assembly: GCA_037953745.1. NCBI lineage: Eukaryota > Metazoa > Arthropoda > Malacostraca > Decapoda > Lithodidae > Lithodes > Lithodes maja. The sequence continues at coordinate 64,365 of JBAKBP010007052.1, read as the reverse complement.
GCAGTTGGTTGTGAGTAACTGGCAAACCAACAGCGTCTTTTGCCGCCTGATCAGCCAGCATATTGCCTCTTAGACCAACATGAGCAGGCACCCAGCATACCTGGACCAAAAAACGCCGGACTCGTAAATCGTGAAGAGAACGTTGTAATTTGGCAACAAGCCTGTTACGCGGGTCGTAGCCACGAAGAGCCTCAACTGCACTCCGAAAATCACTATATATGACAAAACGCTGAGGGGGATAGCGAGAGATTATGTCAACAGCAGCATGTATTGCAAACAACTCAGCAGTATAAACTGTTGACTGCATGGGGAGAGATATCTGAACTTGGTGGTCCTGAGACACGGCAGCACAACCAACACCCGAATCGGATTTGGACCCATCAGTATAGATGGCGATATGGGGGAGTTTGTGGCGAATATGTGCTATAGCATGCTGTCGAAACTCAGTCGGTGAAGCGGAAGACCGTTTAGTTAAGTAAGATAGGTATGTACAAACTTGCAGAGGGTGTAAAGTCCATGGGGGCAAAGAGGAAAGAGGGGGAAGGAATTGAATATCCAACCCGTTGACCTAAGAAGTAGACCAGCACGAATGGGGAAGGGAGGAACATGAAGACCAGCTGAATATAAGGCATCGTCGTGAAATAGCTGCTTGGTAGGAGAATCACTATCACAGATTCGTAGACCTCTCCGCATGACGACTAGGTCCCGATGAAGAGTAAGAGGGGGCGTTCCACTGTCAGCTAATAGGGACATAACGGGAGAAGAGCGGAAGGGTCCAGTACATAATCGAAGGTCGTGATGATGAATAGAGTCTAAAAGTTTCAAGGTCGCCTCAGACGCAGCACCATAAATAGGACTCCCATAATCAATGATAGTTAACACTGTAGCTATATATAGCTTCAACATGGTGGAGCGTTTGGCACCCCACGTAGTGCGAGACAACCGTTTCAACGGGTTGAGGGCACGTAAACTCTTAGCGCGAACATAAGAGACGTGAGACTTTCAGTTCAGATGAGTATCGAAGACGAGACCTAGAAATCTGACTTCTTGACAGAAAGCAATGCTATTATTATTAAATCGCAAGTCTATGCTCTGATTTCGTAACCACCTTTTATCTTTATAAAACAAGATAGCCTTAGTTTTTTCAGCAGAGAAGCGGAAACCGACCGAGGAAGCCCATGTCACCACTCGCTCTATGGCGATGTTAAGCACTCGCAGGGAATGGCGAAGATTACGGGAATAATAATATATGGCAAAGTCATCCACGTATAGGCTACTCCTAACTCCCGGGGGCAACTGTTTAACAATTTCATTAATTGCCAATGCAAAAAGGGTACTACTTAAAACGCTACCTTGCCGGATGCCACTTTGGAGGGAGAATGAGGCAGAGGTAGTAGTGTCAATCGAGTATGGAAGGTACGGTCGTTGAGGAAATTAGAGAGAAAGACTGGGAGAAGGCCTTTAATACCATTGGAATGAAGGGTTCGGAGTATCGCATGACGCCAAGTGGTGTCGTATGCTTTCTGAATGTCAAAGAAAACTGCTACAGTCGTTAGTTTGCGGGTAAACCCATCCCGAATATATGACTAGATGGGCAAGGGAGTCAAGAGTGGACCTATTGGGTTGGGAGCCAAACTGAGAGGGGGTAATAATATCATGTTCATGGAGCCACCAAAGCAAACGTGCATTCACCATCTTCTCCATGAGCTTACAGAAACAACTGGTGAGAGAGATAGGTCGATAATTTGTGGGAAGACTTGGGTCTTTACCCGGTTTAGCTATAGGGATAACCTCAGCGTGTCTCCAAGATCGTGGAAAGAGTCCATTGACCCATAAATAATTCTAAATTTAGCTGTAGTAAGTAGGACTGCGCAAGGGGAGCAAGATGCTTAAGCAGCTCAAAACTAATATTGTCATGGCCAGGGGCAGTGCTCGAACAAGAAGCAAGAGCAGCCTCCAATTCAGTCATCGTAAAGGGTTGATTATATGTAAGGTCATCAGAGGTCTCAAAATTCATAGGTACAGATTCAGCAGTCTCTTTACGACGGCGGAAGGTAGCGGGAAGATTATCCAAACTGCTGACCGCGGCTAGGTGACGGCCAAGAATGTTAGAGATTTCTTGTGGACTGTGAACTCGACGACCATTGTACTGGAGGGCATGGCGTGGAGGACGGAAATGTGAACCATTAATTTTACCAAACTTGTCCCAGATAGTCTTCATGGAAGTAGTGGAAGAGATGGAAGATACATAATTTTGCCAAGAAGTGGATTTCTGGAGCTTGACCTTGCGGAACTTTGCGGTTAACCGATTATAAAGTGGTTTAAGGACCATGATGTCCATGAGAAGGGAAACCATGGAGGCGAGGTCATCAGGGCGCAAAGGACGATGTGTAGCGAGGAAACGATAGCGTCTATTGAGGCGATTTAGTCTACGGCCAACAGCATGCTTATGTTTAACCAGTGATTGGAGGGTATCAGTCCACCATGGGACCCTCCTCATCATGGGACGGGGCGAGGAGGACGGAATGGACCTGTTCGCAGCGTCAATAACGAATGCCGTAAAATGATCGGCAAGATCGTCATGATCCCTGAGAGGCAGGAAAGGGGGGACAGATCTAGTATGCAGATGGAATACATCCCAATCAGCCTTGCGAAAATTGTAACGTGGAGGAGCATGAGACGGAGCGGAGTTAAACATGACAAAATAATAGGAAAATGGTCGCTAGAGTAGGTACTAGGTATCGTCCAAGACACGCCAGTCAACCGTATCAACAACAGTTGAAGAGCATAGGGAAACATCTATAGAGGTCATCGTACCATGGGCTTGAAGAAAAATGTAGATGTACCTTTCTCATTAAGGCAACAAAAATTAGACTGCAGCAACTGTTCAAGATGGGAACCAGGAACATCTGATGTGGAACAATGCAAATCCCATATAGGACTATGGGCATTAAAATCTCCAACCACTAGTAGGGGGCTAGGGAAGGAGGTAAGAAAGGGTGGGAGGAGGGATAAGTCATAGTTAAAATCAGGTTGGTTATAAAAAATGCATATGGATAAAAGGCCCCCACCTGGAATGGACAATTCAATGGCAGAACATTGAAGATAACCACCCGGTGGAGGGAGGGAATTAAAAGTAGCACCATTATGGACATAAATGGCAGTACCTAATTCATTACCGTTAGTGATGGACCGACTAGTGAAACGATAATTTAAAACAGTGTCAGGACAACGTCCAACACATTGAAGGCAAAGACACTAAAATACCCCAAAAAGGGAATTCCCCCACCAACCTCCCGACCAACAACCCAGTGGTAATTCCGCAAGAACCAGAGCGAAAACCAACCAGGACGAAAGGACCCAACAGCAAGAAGGGAAAGTGGGACACTCCCGCAAGATCAAAGGAAGCCGCCAACCCTGTCAGTCAACAGAGGAGCGCACGACTGGACCAGGAGACCGACCCCAACACGGCCGGAAAGAAAATGGCCCCAAAGGCACGTCGGCCAAAAATGGTGGATCCCCAACGTTTTTAACATTCACAACACTCACATACCAACCCCATGCTCAGCTGTCTTTTTTTCTGTTGTAGTAACTAAGTATATAGATAAGTGCCCCCGTGCTCAGTTGCCCCCTTGCCTTGTTCTTCTAGTAACTAAGTGTATATAAAATATTAACCGGAGTATGCCACCTGTATTGATGCGACATAGCGGCACTGTCCTTGTGTCGTATTGTGCCACGTGCATACCAACCCGGTTTCATCATCTTATTAGGACGACGTCTATAATACCGTCCTTCATGCATGTATTTCAGTCCTTAGGGTAATTATCTTCTATCTGCCATGTTATTCCTCTCTTCCATTTACTTTTCCACAATTGTTACACGTCTCCCAATCACCACCTCCTAACCCACAATCCACATTACTCTGTTTTGCTTCATGACCCCCATGCTCAGTAGTAACCTGTTTTGTGGGTCATCCTGTCTTTTGCTCCTTCACGCCCCGCTGCACACCACCCTACCTGTTCGATCGTAGGGAAATGCCACCCCTATGTCCAGCGCATTAAGGGTCACTACCCTAGGTCACGAGCGGCGCGGTGCCTAGCCTCAAACCACCCCTTTCCAAAATCCAACCCCCACCTGTAAAGATGCCCAGACGAACGTTCTAACATGCTGATCCCGTTCATTTCCTCACCCCAATAAATAGCAGATAAAGACTCATTCTTGTAACCCCATTTACTACCCTCTAACTTACTAGCCCAACTCACAACCTGAACCAGGAGGGCGGATGGCGCGAGTCTACAACAGCCAACCTCTCACCCCTAAGAAGTCGACGGTTCCGCCTGACTTGCATTTTCACGAAAACCACTATTTATGAGCCCCATGAGTAATCCTAGTAAGTAAAAACTAGAGCCCATGATCAACCCTCCCTAGGAGTATCACTCTTGACACCACCACATCATAAGAAAACCCCATTAGCATAGAGAATCCCATATATACATATTTAGGGAGTGGCATGCCCCCCACCCCAAAGGGACCCCCCCAACCCCCGCGGACGTTCACCATGACCCACACGTAGCCAACAAATTCTTGTCAGACACCAGGTGAAATTCCAACAGGTGATGAACTAACCCTCTAAATACCTATCCAAATACCATCCTATCCCATCCTTAACCAAAACCAAAATCTTCCTTATCCCATCCTAGATTACGAATAGCATGTCAGCTAGACCAGAGAAGGATATTTAGGTGAATTGATGAATAATACCTCCCAGCCTATTCACGTAGGGTGCCAGCAAAGTAGTCCCTAAAAACCTTCACCAAATCCGCCTAAATAACTCTACTAGTACCTCATACTAGAGTTAAGATATCCACGATAATAAATCAGATAACAAGTTACTTACCGCCACATTAAAGACCCTAACCCCCTTAGTTCACCAGAATAAATTAACTACTTCATAGCATTGACATCCAATACTTCTAGAACATTCCTGAAACTTCCTTGACCTGCCTATAAATAAGACACAGAGACCCTAGTCGAGCAGTTGAATATTAGAGCTCAAAGCAACGGTTGACCGCATTGTGTTGTCATCTAGTGTTCCCCCCCCCCCCCCCTCAAGATTCTCGATAACTTCGGCGTTCCGTGATCTGTGCAACTCTGTGAGGAAGTGAATTTAAACTCTTTATGAATATATTATTGCGTTTGGGACTGCCGGCAGTAATATTATATTGGTAAACAACCAATTCACCCATTTTTGATTGTTTCCTGAACACCTGGTAGTGCCTCCTCTACTAAAGTTCATAAATAATCATAACTCATAACTGATCTAAGGCAGAAAGATCTTGTTATGTTAGAAGGGATTATGTGAGCAACCTAATAGAGGATTCTGCAAGCATAACTCCTTGGCAACAATTGACTGTAGGCCTCATCAGCATTGTTGACAAAAAGGCGAAAAGCCGCCCGCGTTCCTTGAACCTCTTCTACATATTGGGACGTCATCACCGGCTACGCAAAAAGCCCATCTGTAAACCTTCTCTACACTCCCGGACAACTTGGACGGCCCCGGAGCTGCTGTTAACCCCCGACACCACCGAGACAAGATAACCAGGAAAACTCGATGACAGTGTTAACTCGCAAAGTACCAAATTACGGTACCATTAACTCAACCATCCAATGTATGCGTTTATATATCAATCTTCTCGGATGTTAGGAAGCAAGTGATTTATTATGCTAGTATGTATTAACATATAATACAGTGAAATTTTTTTTAGGCGAACTGACTCCCGTAATTATTCTTGCCATCAGGTTTTACCTCGCCAAAGAAATAAGTCCAAATTATTAGGACTACGGCTCGAGCAAAAGCAATTTTGAAAGAAGTGATTGTGACTCCACCAGAAACCTGATTCGCCCCTCACTGATATTTTTCGGTCTAAAGTGTTACCTAAACAGCGAATATACTAGACCAGTGCAACTAGCTACAGTTATCCCTTTACGTTAATTCTTGGGCTATAACCATATTACCTATACCTTCATCCTAGATTGAGAGTCATATTGCCAGAGAGTTAATACAGCGAGATACCTAACCCGCGTGATTCGTGTACTCTAATATCTTACAAATAAGGTGATCAGAAGCATAATACCTGAACGTTGGAAGTGGGAAGTGAACCTCCATCCAAATCCGCGAGAAGTGCTAGAGATTGTAAAAAGTCCAAAACTAAGTATCTGACTTATTCAATTTACCATTGTTTCAAGTGAACATATAACAATTATTCTACCTAGTGTTTTTGGAGAATAAAGCTGCATTATAAACCATTACTGTGATGTTATTTATACCCTCGGTTGATTCCATTGTGTACTGTGCGTGAAGTCCTATATACCCAATCTTGCAGAACTCACCTATACCAAGTTAATCCTGTATAAAATCAGGGCATAACATTGGCGGCAGCGGTGTTTCTTGATTCGGATAGAGGATTTCATTGCAGTGCATTTTCGAAGCAATAGAGAAACAATAACATCAACCCGTTCTCACATTCCCATTCCGAAATACGATGGGGAGACCTACGGAATAGAAACATACATGGACATTGTAAAGCCCGTGCTAGATTTGGCGTATACGGATCAAAAAAAAATCGCCGTAACACTTACGCACTTGGGAAAAGCCGTTTCCCTAGTCGCATACTAGGGAATTCCCTAGTCGCATACATTCGTCCCTCACGTGGGACGAATTCAGGCCCATAGTGATTGAAGCTATAAAACCTTCATTGGGCATCTTCGTCGCCCACACCCGTATTCAGGACACAAAGTACGAAGGTGATCTGGATGCAACGTTGAACACCATTTCACAACACATAAAAATCTCATTTCCCACCCTAACTAGAGTGCAACAAGAACAGCAAATTTTAGTGAACTTAGTCTCAGTGTTGCCCTCAGCAGTTAAAGATTATTTTGCTGTGCACGACCCCGTCGGGTTCCAAAAGGACCTAATCATCATCCGACGAATCTTAGCGGTGCAACCGAAACCAACAAAAATTGCTGCCATCAAGAGGTATACCACTCATCCGCAAAACTCCAACTCCAACTCCAAGGCCGCCTATTCCTCCGGGAAGCCTCAGCCTAGCAGACCACGATTCCAACCCAACCCACTGCGACGGATCTACAACCGGAACAAAACCTATAATCTAAATCAGAGTAAGAACCCCACCCTGGTCATTGTAAACCCCTATGATTTCCCAGCCTGTAGTTCAAAGTGTGCCCTTCATTAAATCCGCGACTCCGAAAAACCTCAATCAAACCAACCTCGCATTTCAGTAAATGAGGAGGAGTTTGTTGAGGAAGAGGATGCCGGGGATTTGGAGCAGGAAGATGTTGCTCACCTCATGAACCCTGATGCCTCAGAGAGAATCCTGGAAGAGTCAGAAATAGACCCCCAGGATTTTTAGAATATCACCCACCCACGATGGCCTCGGCGGGGAATGCCCTCAATGACCGAACTGCCCCCATTTATCACCTCGCCAAGATTAAGGACATTCCTGTCCGATTATTGATCGACACTGGCGCCTCTAGATCATGCTTGTTCCATTCTTTCGTTTCCAAACATCACCGCAAGTTTGGGGCACTGTCACCCACCAAATCCAAACTAATCAGTGCCGGAGACACTCCCTTACAAATCCGGGGTGAAACACAACCTCTCCACGTAACTACCCCTGCCCCCCATGCAAATTGCTACCATTCATTCATAGTTTTTCCATCCGATTGTCAACATTACGACGGATATTTAGGACTTGACCTCCTTCAGAAACTCCAGGCCCAAGTTGATTGCGGCCAACGACTGATCTCTTTAAAAAAAAAAAAAATCCAAATAAATTAAAAAAAAAAAACCCAGTCCATAAGCTCCACCAAGAAGGAGTCCCCTCAGCCAACCTGTTGCACCCTGAATCACAAGAGTGTGAATCAGCCTCACTATCCCCAGAACAGTCACAAAAAGTCCCCCCAGAACAAACAAAACAATAAGAATGTCACCCCCAACACTCCTGTCCACCAGACCTCCCCGAAACCTAAAAGCTCAACCCCTACCCCCATCAAAACTGAAGGAGGAAAGTCCATGTCTTTATGTAATGCTCATTCTCTTAGCCCATATTCCACTCCTATTATTCCAGGAAACGCCATGCACCCTTCTCGAAATGTTTTGATGAATACTCCAAATAATATTGGCCATCCTGTGCAACTTTCCATGCCACTTTTTTTTCGACCACCCCTGATAAATGTCCTATGCAACCCCTATCCAATGCTCAAACGAATGTACATGCACCCCACAAACCACACACGCCCCCCTCTGAAATTCCGTTTTCTATGGTTACCCCTCAAACCATCACAGCCTAAATGTCACAGGTACCCCTCCCCTCCGCGTTTTCTATGCCCCACCCTGACACACAGAAAACGAACATACCCACACACACTAATACAAACCACAGGCCAGGACCCCCCCTAAACTGCACTCCCATCATTATCAGCCCCGCCATCATCCAAGACAAATGCCATATTCCCCCCCACCATCAGAAATGGGTTAACCTTCGCCCCATTCCTCAAACCTCTATGATCTTGACCCCCACTAACATGTCAACCCCTCAGGACCGCTGCCTCATCCAGCCTGCAATAATTTCCTCCCAAACCAACAACATATTAATAGCCAATATCTCCGAAGAAGTACTCACTTTACCCAAGGGCCTCATTATCGGGGACCTAGAGACGTTTGATGACCTAACCGTAACCCCCACCAACGGCCCCAATAGTTTGAAGTTACCCTCCCTTCCCGAATCCCTTTCAGACCAACAAAAACAAAACATGTATTCCCTACTGCTGGAGTTTAGCGACGTTTTTGCTCAAACCCCCACCGAAATAGGACAGACCAACCTAGAACAACACGCCATCAACACCACCGGACCGCCTTTGCGTCAGCCCTCCCGCAGGAAGAACCCCCTTCAGTGGCAAGAAGAAGAACAACAAGTGCAAGAGATGTTGGATGCAGGCATTACTACTCCCTCCATTAGCCCTTGGTCTTCCCCAGTGGTGCTGGTGAAGAAGAAAAATGGGTCCACTCGATTCTGCGTGGACTATCGGCGATTAAACGATGCAACAATCAAAGACGCCACCCCCCTTCCACGTATCGACGACTCCCTCGACTCACTCCACGGCTCCAAATGGTTCACCACGTTGGATCTTCAAGCCGGGTACTGGCAAGTTCCCATAACACCAGAAGATCAGCAGAAGACAGCATTCTCCACCAGCGGCGGTCACTTGTACGAATTCAATGTACTACCATTTGGCCTCTGCAACGGCCCTGCCACCTTCTCCCGCCTGATGGAATCAGTACTCAAAGGACTAACTTGGGAAACCTGCCTCGCCTATTTAGACGATGTAATAGTTTACTCTGGTACCTGGAAGGAACACCTACGCCGATTGAAACAAGTACTCCAACGAATAAGAGAAGCCGGATTAAAGCTCAAACCCTCAAAATGCGAAGTAGCAAGGAACAAGGTTGATTTTTTGGGTCACGTAATATCCGAGCAAGGGATTTCCCCCGACCCCCAGAAGCTATCTGCCATCCATAATCAACAACCCCCCACCACAGTCAAAGGAGTCCGCTCATTTCTTGGGTTAGCCACCTACTACAGACGTTTCGTCCCCCACTTCGCAGACATAGCCCACCCACTACATCAACTTACCCATAAGGACACAGTATTTTCTTGGACATCTGAGAAAAATGCAGCATTCGAGAAGCTGAAAGAAAAGCTAGTGCAGGCCCCTACTGTATCATTTCCCGACTATCAGCAACCTTTTCGTCTCTACACCGACGTGTCATTATACGCCATTGGAGCCGTTCTCGCCCAAGTCCAAGAAGGACGGGAGCACGTCATTGCCTATGCTAGCTCTACTTTAAATCTAGCTCAACAAAATTATGCTGCCACCAAACGGGAATGCCTAGGAGTCATTTGGCCCCTCAACCACTTCCGGTCTTTCGTACTAGGAGCAAAACTGGACATCATTACCAACCACCAATCTTTGCAATGGCTACGGAAATGCGAAACCAATTCAGCCTTACTAGTACGATGGAGAGAAACACTCGAAGAGTACGACTTCACGATACAGTATCGACCAGGGAAACTCCACACCAATGCTGACGCCCTCTCCCGTCTCCCTGTACCAGAAAGCCCCCCCACCAACCTGACCGCCTTACGACAAACAAATTTTTCCTACACTTCTGTAGTGCAGGACTTACCCAAACCCGCTGTCTCGCTCCTACAATCCTGGGAAAACAGAATCAAGCCCCTTTGGATACCCAAGCCTATATTTTCAAAGTTGACACGTTGGGGAGATCAACTCGCCACAGAATCCGGCCATATAGTCATTGACCCCACACTCGCCCAAACCTACATGATTGCAATCCATGAAGGGAACGGAATTCACCTCGGTCAAAAGAAGATGCTCAAGATCTTTCAGGACCAATATTGGACACCAAACCCATCCGGAATTGCCAAGCAAGTGACCGAAGCGTGCAAACCCTGTGCGTTGGGAAAGGACCGATGCCGTACAGCAGGGCCAGCTGGCACCATTTCCGCTCAAAATCCATTTCAGATCCTTTCCCTTGATGTGATGGGCCCTTTTCCTGCTCGCGCCGGCAACCGCTATATTGTCACGTTTGTTGACATTTATTCCAAATTCCTAATAGCTTGCCCCGCCAAAGATCACACAGCCACCACCGTTGCTACCCTCCTCGCCACTGAAGTTTTTCCCATTTTCGGCCTACCTATTGCTATCTTATCCGACAATGCCCCAGAATTTAGTGGCCAAGTCTGGCAACAATTCGCAAAGCAATGCGGACTAAAGGTCAAACACTCCTCCCCTTACTGGCCGCAAGGCAACGCCGTGTGCGAACGCAGTCACCGTACGATTAACAACCAATTACGTACCCGTATGATTGCCTTGAACACCTCCGACTGGCCATCACAATTAAAAATGATTCAGTGGGGTATGAATACCTGCCCCAAAGAAGACGGAATTTCCCCCCACGAACGCATGTACGGAGTGGCCCCCCTCTTATTGTAATTTCATCACCACGCCCAACCCTCCACCACACCACTCCAAACTGACCCTTTGCAACAACTACAGAACACCCTGCGCACCGCCCAAAACTGCCAAAACACTAAAAACGACAACACCCTTGACCAGAACCCCTTCGCCATTCACGATACTGTGATGGTGGCCAAGCTTCCGGTCATCAACAAATTAGGCCCGAGATATGTCGGACCTTATACCGTCACCCAGATCCCAAATGCCTACCGAACCACCATTAATTATCACGGCGAGACATGCACCTACAGAAATAAATTTGTTAGAATCTTCAAACCCCTGACTAACGAAGATAGTATTCCCCCTACCACCCCCGACCCCGAGCTAACCACCCCCTGCACTCAACCACCTATTTTGTTCAGACCCGCAGCCCCACCTGACATTCCAACAAAACCAAAACCTCCTGCCCCACCTCTCCCCGCTTTTCACCAACACACCCTCCGAACTCCTCCCCCCTCCGCACTGTCCCCAGAAGTAACACTCCCCCCCTACCGTACCTGTATCTTTCATCTCGGACAACAAATTCCAACAAACAAAAAACATACCTCCCAAACACTCACAAACCACCAACCGTTACAAACTACGTCCACGTGTGTCCTCCAAAACTCACCCTACAAAGCCACATCTAACCAAACGCTTGCGAAAACCAGCCCCCCTATCACCCCACTCCTCCTCACCCTCACCTTCTACCTCAAACCTCAAACCCCCACCTGGCCCTCGCCCATCTCAAAAGAAAGAGAACCCCACCCCTTCCCTCCAACAACCTCTGGTTTCCTCGCAAACCCCATCCCCCCCTAACTCCACCCCCAGTCTCCAACCGAACTCCTCCGAATCCACCTCCCCCCTCCTCTATACCCGACCCACCAAACCCCCCCAACATCTTAGATCATGATTACACCCTCAGAAATCCAACAACCAGCATCAACAACAAAAAACCCGCTCCTCCACAATGACCACCAACTTGACTCCATTTTCCCTACCAATTCGGCTGCCCCCCCCCCCCCCCCCGCAACTGGCCCTTTTCCTTCCACCATTCCCCCCTCCACGAGCAAACACCACAGCACACCTACCTCATCAACAACGAATACGGCAACCAATACCCCCCCCCCCCCCCACCTCACCTCCTCTCAACCCCACCCCAATACCACCCTGATACAGAACATCATCCAGTGATTCAAGCCCCGAAATAAAAACCGCCCCCCCCATACGGACAGCCTCAGGACGTTTAATCACTAAACCTGTCCGGTTTTCTCCTATCCGCGAGATTAAATCAGTAAAAACCACAACATCCCCCACAATCCACACAACACACACGCCCATATTAAGAATCGCCCCGATTTTTCCCCCACCACCCCCACAGACACAACACTCAGCAAAGACCTCCGTTCCCCCACCACCCCCACAGACACAACACTCAGCAAAGACCTCCGCCACTATACCTGACCAACCAGCCACCAAGATGTCCATGACGCCCTTCATAAAGCGAGTCAGAATGTACACGGACTCAGGACAAATGGTCCGCTTGCAAGCCCACCACGAAGCCTTCACAGCAGCCCTAATCAACACCACGACAACTTTCCTTCAGGTCACCATCGACCCCCACAAGACCCCAGAGACCCGTTCCATCAATTGGTGGGGACTCCTCCATACACTACCCATGATCCACCACCAAGGAGCCTCTCTTTTCTTCACCCTTGAGGCTCGAGGACGAGCCTACGACAAAGGGGAGGGAAGTAAAATACCCCAAAAAGGGAATTCCCCCACCAACCTCCCGACCAACAACCCAGTGGTAATTCCGCAAGAACCAGAGCGAAAACCAACCGGGACGAAAGGACCCAACAGCAAGAAGGGAAAGTGGGACACTCCCGCAAGATCAAAGGAAGCCGCCAACCCTGTCAGTCAACAGAGGAGCGCACGACTGGACCAGGGGACCGACCCCAACACGGCCGGAAAGAAAAAGGCCCCAAAGGCACGTCGGCCAAAAATGGTGGATCCCCAACCTTTTTAACATTCACAACACTCACATACCAACCCCATGCTCAGCTGTCTTTTTTTCTGTTGTAGTAACTAAGTATATAGATAAGTGCCCCCATGCTCAGTTGCCCCCTTGCCTTGTTCTTCTAGTGGCTAAGTGTATATAAAATATTAACCGGAGTATGCCACCTGTATTGATGCGACATAGCGGCACTGTCCTTGTGTCGTATTGTGCCACGTGCATACCAACCCGGTTTCATCATCTTATTAGGACGACGTCTATAATACCCAGAGGTGGGCAGGTGCGCGCCATTTGGCGCTCTGCGCTCTGCGATCCTGTGCGCATTACCAATATAGAGGAGCGCGGAGCGAGGAGCGGCAAAATTCTGAAATCGGAGTGCAGGCGGGGAGCGCAGCTAGAAATTCGCGCTCCTTTCTGGCGCTCCGGAGGCGATTTTTCCTGTCAACAACAGGTACAAGAACATCATTATCGTGTACAGTCATCGTACCGTTCGTACGGTGTTACCCACAGTGTTAGTGAACTGTGATACAGTGATACTATGATAGTGACAGACTGACAGTGTTACAGTTGTTAACTTGTTATTTTTTGGGGGGGGGGCTTTTGCTAACGCAAAGTAAACCTTACGGGCAAGTTACAGCTTACGAAGGGGCCTAAGGGTAAGTCTGGCAGTGGTATAGCCCGAGCCTGTCTGACTGTCTGAGTGTCTGTGGACAGCTTGGACGGGTCCAATAATCATAATATAATCAATTAATCATATCATATTAAATTATTAATGATATTATGATATTAAATTATTATTCATTTAATCATGTAATCAAATAAATAGTAAATACTAATCAATGTAATCATGTTGTATTGTTGTTATTGTATTGTTAGGCTTGTTAGAATGTTAGCTTGATAAGTTTAATTGTTTAAGTTTCTCAGTTTGGACAGTTTCTGTAATTCTTTATGTCATATCATAGATATCAATGGACAGTCACAATGTCACAAACTCACAATGATAACAATCATATATCATTGACATTTGCAATGATATCAATCATATCATATCATTGACATTTGATTCATTGATATGACATAAAGAATAACAGAAACTGAGAAAGTGAGAAACTTAAACAGTTAAACTTCAGAAAGACACCATGACTAGAGTTTTTTTTTAATGTTTTGAATTCTTGGAATTTAGTGAAGTGAAAGACAAAGGACAAAGTGAAGGACAAAGGTAAATAATTAAATAACTTCTAGAAGCTGTTTTGTTTGTTTTGTTTTTTTATATACCTATTTTTGGGAGCGCGGAGCGCAGGGGCGCGGAGCGGGAAGCGCATCGGGTCTGCTGACAAAAGGAGCGCATCGGGTCTGCTGACAAAAGGAGCGCTGCCGCATTACCGGTCCCACCGGAGCGCGCCCACCTCTGATAATACCGTCCTTCATGCATGTATTTCAGTCCTTAGGGTAATTATCTTCTATCCGCCATGTTATTCCTCTCTTCCATTTACTTTTCCACAATTGTTACACATCTCCCAATCACCACCTCCTAACCCACAATCCACATTACTCTGTTTTGCTTCGTGACCCCAATGCTCAGTAGTAACCTGTTTTGTGGGTCATCCTGTCTTTTGCTCCTTGACGCCACTCACATACCAACCCCATGCTCAGCTGTCCTATTTCTGTTGTAGTAACTAAGTATATAGATAAGTGCCCCCGTGCTCAGTTGCCCCCTTGCCTTGTTCTTCTAGTAACTAAGTGTATATAAAATATTAACCGGAGTATGCCACCTGTATTGATGCGACATAGCGGCACTGTCCTTGTGTCGTATTGTGCCACGTGCATACCAACCCGGTTTCATCATCTTATTAGGATGACGTCTATAATACCGTCCTTCATGCATGTATTTCAGTCCTTAGGGTAATTATCTTCTATCCGCCATGTTATTCCTCTCTTCCATTTACTTTTCCACAATTGTTACACGTCTCCCAATCACCACCTCCTAACCCACAATCCACATTACTCATTTTTGCTTCGTGACCCCCATGCTCAGTAGTAACCTGTTTTGTGGGTCATCCTGTCTTTTGCTCCTTCACGCCCCTCTGCACACCACCCTACCTGTTCGATCGTAGGGAAATGCCACCCCTATGTCCAGCGCATTAAGGGTCACTACCCTAGGTCACGAGCGGCGCGGCACCTAGCCTCAAACCACCCCTTTCCAAAATCCAACCCCCACCTGTAAAGACGCCCAGACGAACGTTCTAACATGCCGATCCCGTTCATTTCCTCACCCCAATAAATAGCAGATAAAGACTCATTCTTGTAACCCCATTTACTACCCTCTAACTTACTAGCCCAACTCACAACCTGAACCAGCAGGGCGGACGGCGCGAGGCTACAACAGCCAACCTCTCACCCCTAAGAAGTCGACGGTTCCGCCTGACATGCATTTTCACGAAAACCACTATTTATGAGCCCCATGAATAATCCTAGTAAGTAAAAACTAGAGCCCATGATCAACCCTCCCTAGGAGTATCACTCTTGACACCACCACATCATAAGAAAACCCCATTAGCATAGAGAATCCCATATATATACATATTTAGGGAGTGGCATGCCCCCCCACCCCAAAGGGACCCCCCAACCCCCGCGGACGTTCACCATGACCCACACGTAGCCAACAAATTCTTGCCAGACACCAGGTGAATTTCCAACAGGTGATGAACTAACCCTCTAAATACCTATCCAAATACCATCCTATCCCATCCTTAACCAAAACCAAAATCTTCCTTATCCCATCCTAGATTACGAATAGCATGTCAGCTAGACCAGAGAAGGATATTTACGTGAATTGATGAATAATACCTCCCAGCCTATTCACGTAGGGCGCCAGCAAAGTAGTCCCTAAAAACCTTCACCAAATCCGCCTAAATAACTCTACTAGTACCTCATACTAGAGTTAAGATATCCACGATAATAAATCAGATAACAAGTTACTTACCGCCACATTAAAGACCCCCTCCCTAACCCCCTTAGTTCACCAGAATAAATTAACTACTTCATAGCATTGACATCCAATACTTCTAGAACATTCCTGAAGCTTCCTTGACCTGCCTATAAATAAGACAGAGACCCCAGTCGAGCAGTTGAATATTAGAGCTCAAAGCAACGGTTGACCGCATTGTGTTGCCATCTAGTGTTCCCCCCCCCCCCCCCCTCAAGATTCTCGATAACTTCGGCGTTCCGTGATCTGTGCAACTCTGTGAGGAAGTGAATTTAAACTCTTTATGAATATATTATTGCGTTCGGGACTGCCGGCAGTAATATTATATTGGTAAACAACCAATTCACCCATTTTTGATTGTTTCCTGAACACCTGGTAGTGCCTCCTCTACTATTTAAGTTCATAAATAATCATAACTCATAACTGATCTAAGGCAGAAAGATCTTGTTATGTTAGAAGGGATTATGTGAGCAACCTAATAGAGGATTCTGCAAGCATAACTCCTTGGCAACAATTAACTGTAGGCCTCATCAGCATTGTTGACAAAAAGGCGAAAAGCCGCCCGCGTTCCTTGAACCTCTTCTACATATTGGGACGTCATCACCGGCTACGCAAAAAGCCCATCTGTAAACCTTCTCTACACTCCCGGACAACTTGGACGGCCCCGGAGCTGCTGTTAACCCCCGACACCACCGAGACAAGATAACCAGGAAAACATGATTTGGTACCAAATTACGGTACCATTAACTCAACCATCCAGTGTATGCGTTTATGTATCAATCTTCTCGGATGTTAGGAAGCAAGTGATTTATTATGCTAGTATGAATTAACATATAACTGTGAAATTTAGTTTAGGCGAACTGACTCCCGTAATTATTCTTGCCATCAGGTTTTACCTCGCCAAAGAAATAGGTCCAAATTATTAGGACTACGGATTGAGCAAAAGCAATTTTGAAAGAAGTGATTGTGACTCCACCAGAAACCTGACTCGCCCCTCACTGATATTTTTTTGGTCTAAAGTGTTACCTAAACAGCCGAATATACTAGACCAGTGCAACTAGCTACAGTTATCCCTTTACGTTAATTCTTGGGCTATAACCATATTACCTATACCTTCATCCTAGATTGAGAGTCATATTGCCAGAGAGTTAATACAGCGAGATACCTAACCCGCGTGATTCGTGTACTCTAATATCATACAAATAAGGTGATCAGAAGCATAATTAAAATGCCCCAGAACAAGAAGCCCGAAGGACCAGGTGACCAAGCCAACCAGTTCAGACAGGCCGAAGCCCGCAGGGCTAAGCAGCTCCAAACCACACCTGCCTATCGCTTTTAACCGCTGACCCTTCCCCCACCTCGCGTATCCACTACCCCTCATGTCCTACACCTTGTCTTACCAGACTAAGTTTCTGAAGACCAACCGCCCCCATAAATCTATGTATGTTCTTCCATCCGAGAAGTAATATGTTAACCCCTGTCTTGCCAGACTAAGTTTCTGAAGACAAACCGCCCCCATAAATCTATGTATGTTCTTCCATCCGAGAAGTAATATGTTAACCCCCTAAAATACCTTGTCTTGCCAGACTAAGTTTCTGAAGACCAACCGCCCCCATAAATCTATGTATGTTCTTCCATCCGAGAAGTAATATGTTAACCCCCATGTCATAATTCATAAGAAACTATGATACCCACGGGTACACCATTGTATATATAACCATTATTCCTGTAAGACCTAGACAGAGATAATGACTGAAGATGTTAGCAACCATGCAGTAACTCTAATTCTTACCCCAACCAGAGATTGTATAGATAACCCTCTTTTACCATTGTCTCGACGCATATCTAATAATAATAATAATAATCTTCTGGTTACTTATATAGCGCCCGTCTCTCCTCCTTCGAGGATTCGCAAGCGCTTGGCTTTCTTTAGTCTACCAGAGACCATTACCCATCCCCCTTGCTCATGGGGAGATGGTAACCGCCGGCTGTATCCCAGAAAAACTTTTCAATCTGAGCGGGGATTGAACGCGAGACCTTCAAGGTGGGAATCAGGCACGCTATCAACTGAGCCAGCCGGACGGCTGCCACGAAACAATAACGAAGCTACCCCTACGAACTGCCGCTTTCTTTTGTATATATTTCATAGAAAACCCAGTTCCCAGGGACAACTAGATCAGCAAGAAATCGTGTCGACTAATAGTGTCCATAACCCCTCGTATTGACGAGTTGTTGTTGTTGTTGTTATTGTTGTTCCCCAAGCTGCCTGGCCGAACAGCCCCAAGGCCCCAAGCAATTCCAAGGCCATAACCGAGTGCCCCCACAGAACCCTCCCCGCCGACCACAATAAAGCCTGGGTGACCGAAGCCACTCCATGGCGGGGGGCTGAAGAGGGTGCGGAAACGCCCGGGAAACCAAAGCCCCACCCAGGGCCCTGTGCCCCTCAGCAATTATGAAGAGAAAGTTGAGGGGCAAGGGAAAAATGTGACGCTTTGGCTTCCAATCTTGGTAGATTGGGAGGTCAATCCACGGAAGGGACGCCGTCACTTGAGATCTAGAAAATATATAAGTTAAAGGAAAAGTCAGAGTAAGCTATGGGTATAGCAGAGATTGCTCAGCTCTCACTCTGATAGACCAGCCCATCACCATCGTACTGACGAGTAATAGTACACTATGTTTTTCTCTACTTTTATCCACAGTCAAGCACACACCTACAGCTAACCTCATCTTCCCCACAGTCCACATGATTCTATAATTTCCAGACTCATATACCACCATCTACTAACGCTCATCCCCCCGGTAGCGTTTGATTACCCTACCCTCCCTGTCGGTAACCCCCCAGTCTAAGATACCAACTATAGCCTAATGCCACCCCGACGCCCGGAGACCTTAGGGTCAAACTTCCACATAGCCCCCCTTAACCCTCTCCCTCTCGTTAAGCCCCACGCTCCTCCACTCCCTCCTAACCTAGCCTCTCCACCATACCCCCTGAATATCCTTAACTTTTCCATTACTAACATTCTCAAACCTTTTGTATATATACTCCTATCCAGCCTACCTTCCCCCAGTAGGAAGGAACACCATTAGAACTTTACTAACCCTTTGCATGCCATCTATTCCCTCACAACCCATTCACAACCCTGTACCAAATGATCGTCAGTGCGAGGCTAGCTGCCTCGCCAGTGACTAACTTCTATTGCCATACTTCCAGATAAATGTGGCAGAGTTAGCAACCCAGTCTCCACCACATCCAACAAACCATGCAATTAACCTAAGATAACCTGGGGGTAATTAGAAACGTCCGCCTGTGCTGACGTATTTGAGCTGTTTCCATCACTAAAATATTCATTTTACCATAAATAGCATTAATACTTATCCATACGCGACTATTATGGGTTGATTATAAAGGTATTAACCTGAAACAACAATAAAACAAGTGAAAACAGCGTTTGGATGGTCAAAATTGGAGATACAGGCCGCGAGTTATATAATGTATGGGTGAGGCAACCTGCTTTCCCGCCAATTTCCCCCAAGGCCACTGAGACACAGTCGATCGATACTCTCTCTCTCTCTCTTGCACTCGCTTGCTAACAGAGATGACAATGCCCTGCTTGCAACTCGCTAATGTTAGCACGAAAATATACCTCAGAATAAGGGAATAACAGGGAAAATAGGTGATAACTGAAGGAGGGGAGGAAAGTGGGGAAGGAGGGGAGGTAGAGGAGTGATATTTTGCATGGCCCAGGGGCAAAAAAAAAAAAAAAAAAAAAATGTCGATGTTTAAAGTTGATTTTTTTTTCTCTGACTCTTAAGAGTCTTCCCGCAGTCCGCCGGGGGAACTCTTAAGAGTCTTCCGGCAGTTCCCGGGTTAACAACCCAACCAATTAAACCAGCTGGTCAAGGCACCTTCGGTTTTGGTATTACGAACACCCACATCTGTCTCATAAACAGAGGGTTATTACAAACACTTGTAATATGGCAAGCCCCCAGCCACAGCCGCCCAGACAACCATCACAGAGGGGACGCGCACCTACCCCTTTTCACCCACCCGAGAAGGGAGACCCCTACCCCTGCGGAGGTATACCTGACCCCTGTTTTGACTTTCGGGTCATTGCCAGGTAGCACAGGAATTCTTCCTATCAATGAACTAACCATGTATGACTAACACCTTTACTAACCTCTATTAACCCACAATAACCCATTAACCTTTCTTGCATACTCTGATAACCAAATTAGCACCTCAGCTATACCATAGAATGAAGACTGAGCAATCTAAGAGAGACGCTCCTATCAAAGATGTCCCAAACCGCCTCACAAAGTAGATCCAGTCTCTCTCCCCTAAATACTTCCAGTATAGCCAAAATAGTACCTCTTACTAAGGCTCAGTTATATCACATTATGAAGGCTCCATACAGCCATGTGCCACAACAGTAATCACCACCTTACCTAGTTCCCGTATCAATTGAGAGCTCAAATAAGTCCATCAAAACTCGAGATCCCTATGGCCTACAGGGTCCAAAACCGAACCTATAAACCAAGCTCCAGCCCCCAGTAAAATCAGTTGAAAGATAGACACCAACCAGTAGTTGGTCACCAGAGTTGACCTCGAGCTCTATCATTGTTTGTTGCTGAGAATTGAGTTCCAGAGCCGGCAGACTCCGTGGCAGATTTAGATAGAAGGATCTGTCCACGTACTAGAAATCTACGTGCACCTTATAACCTTCATAAACCAGTGGGTATATAAGAGTGTAACCAGCAACGATCGCCAAGAGATCCGTCTTGAGAACTTCCTACATATGGACCATCTGGACGGCCGCGGAACCCGTCGTTAGCCCCCAACATCACGGACGCAAGATAACCAGGACCAGACCAATCAAATACTACCCAAGATTCACTCTATCAGTGCTACAGTGTTACAGTGCTATTTAGAGACTCACTTATTAATATTTCTATGAAGTGGCTATATCTTTGCCCCAGTATAATTCATATCTAACCATTCCATTAGGACGTGCTAAGCATATCAGTGTTTATTAATTAAAAGGTGATATTAACTCTCGTAATTTCCCATATATCCAGATATTATTACATAGAAGTGAAACCCTAGTGATATCTGAATGTTAGCCCACTGATTTGCATTCTATGTATTTCTGATACAAGAATATAAAACTTAGATCAGTACCCCCCTGAGGTTACTAGAATTCCCGTGCTCTAAAATATGTGTGTCTAATCTAGTCTGTGAACTACTACTTGTGCATCAGAGCTACCAGTGATAAATCTAATAGTGAATATGAATCTATAAGTAACATTTATGGTCTCCAGTATATCAACTTGTGAATAAAGCCAGTGATCAGAAGATTAATACCTGAACATTGGAAGTGGGAGACTAGGCTCCATCCAGATCCACTTAATGCTAGTTGTTCAATTCTATCATTTGTCTTGTACGAGTATTCATACCTTCTTATGCTTCATATTAATCATTATCAAGAAAACTACAGAAGTGTGTACATCAATAAACGTGATCGTGTGTCTTGTTACCGTGTGTTTATTTTGTGTTCTCTATTCCTCATACCTTGTTTTGTGCATGCAGCCTTCTATACCCAGTCAGTTAGAACTCACATTACCCAAGTTAATCCTGTAGAAAAACAGGGCATAACATTGGCGGCAGCGGTGGTTCTTGATTCGGATAAAAGGTTGCATTACATTGCAAGTTTGGAACAGCCAGAACACGATAACATCATGGCGCACCATTCTCACGTCCCCATCCCACATTATGATGATGGGGAGACTTACGAGATCGAAATGTTCATGACTATAGTGAAACCCGTACTTGACCTAGTTTATACCACGGACGCAGAAAAGATAGCCGTGACATTAACGCACCTGGGAAAAGCCGTTTCCCTGGTTGCCTACCAAGTGCACCCTGCTCTCACATGGGACGAATTTCGCACAATAGTGATAGAGGCCATTAAGCCTTCGTTGGGCGTTTTCGTGGCCCACACCCGTCTCCAAGACACTAAATTCGAAGGCGATCTAGATGCCACAGTGAATAAGATCGCCCAATATATCAAAGTGTCTTTCCCCACATTGACCAGAATCCAGCAAGAACAGCAGATTCTGGTCAACCTTGTATCAATATTGCCCTCAGCAGTAAAGAATCATTTCCGTGTGCACGATTTCGTCGGATATCAAAAAGATCTCATCACGATCCGACGTATTTTGGCCGTGCACACGGAAACACCCACCCAAATCGCTGTAATCAAGAGGTTCCCCACACACCCGCAGCACCTCGACAACCAAAACCCCAAGGCTCAAACCTTCAACTCCAAGAATGCCTACCCATCCTCATCCTTCCACAACAAACCTACCTACCCTTCCGGCAAGCCCCAACCCGGTTCCAACCTACCCAGCCACGCAGAATCTTCAACCGGAACAAAACCTACAACCCCTACCAAAGTAAGAACCCTACATTAGTGATTATCAACCCCTATGATTTCCCTGCCTGTAGTGCTAAGTGTGCCCTCCATCAAATTCGTGACTCTGCCAAACCTCGCCCCTGTACTCCTCGCATTTCTGTAAATGAAGAGGAGTGGGGACAAGAGGAAGAAATGGAGGCAATGCACACCGAAGACATAGCCCCCCATATCATGACCTCAGACGATACCGAGGAAACCCTGGAGGAGGTAGATACCGACCCCCAGGATTTTTAAAGTATCCCCCGCCCACGATGGCCTCGGCGGGGGACGCCATAACTGATCGCACTGCCCCCATTTACTACACGGCCAAAATCAAGGACATTCCTGTCCGCTTGTTAATCGACACAGGAGCTGCTAAGTCATGTTTGTTCAAGTCTTATTATGATCAACACCACCGACTATTTGGCCCCTTGTTACCTACCAAATCAGAACTAATCTCAGCTGCTGATACCTACTTAAATCACCTAGGAGACACTTTGCCCTGTCAGTAACTACCCCTGCCCCTCATAACCGTTGTTATCACCCGTTCACAGTATTTTCCTCCCACTGTAAACATTACGATGGTTTCCTTAGACTTGACCTCCTTCAAAAACTCCAGGCCCAGGTTGACTGCGGCCAGAGGCTGATCTCATTAAAAAAAAAAATCTAACCCAAAGCCTCTGACAAACCCATCACGCAGAAACCAGTTCACAAAAAGAAAAAAACACCTCCACCCTCAACATACTCTGAGTCAAGATTACCAAGTTGCAGCTAGCACTAAGGTAACTCCTAAACCCCCCCCTTGCCCCGAGTTCTCTCAAAATACCACTCATTCCGTTGAAAAATGCCTCAGCAAACGAAAGAAGACAAGTCCAACCAACTCAATGATGTAAACCTCCCCATTTCTCCTAACTCTGTCCAGGATCAATCCTCCCATGTTTCCAGGACAGACTCTTATGTATGTAAAAACCATTCTACCAAATATTTATGTACCCATGTTTCCAGGGAAAATGCCGACCTATGTACCCAACAATGTTTTCCCCATGCACCCAGAAATGCTCAGCTATTCCCCCACCAACAAAATTTCCCTTGTGACAGTTTTCTGTCAGTAGCTCCCTTCCACCCCCACACAATTCACACCCCTAAAAAACTTCAAAACCCCACACTTGACTCACCCCCTCATGACAGACATACCCACCAATCCCATATAACCTCTAAACAAACCGTCACTGCCACCGACAAAACTCCCCAAATTCGTCCTTTTAACAACCACAAATCAGTACATCAGTCCACCCCCAATAACCCATGTTCTATGCCTAACTCTTCCCCCACCAATCCTCCACAGTCCCACCAACAAATTCCGTTTTCTAAATCACTCACACCTCACCACTCTGATCCTCCCACACGCGCCGTTAATCCCCCCCCCCCCCCCCCCCTCACGCGTGACCCCCATCAAAGTGATTTCCCCCCCCCCCTCATGCGTACCGAGCACCTGCTCACCAGTCGGTCCCCCCACCATCATTAGCCCAGCTGTAGTTCAAGATAAATGTCAAATTCCCCCCCCGCCATAAAAATTGGGTTAACCTTCGACCCATACCCCAAACTCACATGATATTTTCCCCTTTTCGTACACAGCATGTACAAACTATTGCTAGAGTTCAGTGACGTATTTGCCCAACAACCCACTGAAATAGGACAGACCAATGTTGAACAACACATCATTAACACCACAGGCCCCCCCATAAGACAACCATCCCGTAGAAAAAATCCCATACAACGCCAGGAAGAGGAACGCCAAGTCCAAGAGATGTTAGAGGCCGGAATTGCTACCCCGTCCATCAGCCCCTGGTCTTCCCCTGTTGTCCTAGTAAAAAAGAAAGATGGGTCAACCCGTTTTTGCGTAGATTACAGGAGATTGAATGACGTAACCATTAAGGACGCTACGCCATTACCCAGGATAGACGATTCCCTTGACTCCCTATACGGATCCAGATGGTTCACTACCCTCGACTTGCAAGCAGGGTATTGGCAAGTGCCCATCAAGGCAGAGGACCAAGAAAAAACAGCATTCTCCACTAGTGGTGGCCACCACTACGAATTTAACGTCCTACCTTTTGGCCTCTGCAACGGACCCGCCACTTTCTCCCGTTTGATGGAAGCGGTATTACATGGCCTTACCTGGGAAACCTGCCTAGCGTATCTAGACGATATTATTGTATACTCACAAACCTGGGTAGAACACCACCTCAGGTTGAAACAAGTTCTTCAAAGAATCCGAGCCGCCGGGCTGAAATTGAAACCCTCAAAATGCGAGATTGCACGAAATAAGGTAGATTTCCTCGGCCACGTAATATCTGAACATGGCATTGCACCAGACCCCAAGAAACTTCAAGCCATACAAAACCAACCCCCACCCACCACCGTTAAAGGAGTACGTTCTTTTCTAGGTTTAGCCACATACTACAGACGTTTCGTCCCACATTTTACCGCAATAGCCAGACCCCTCCACCAACTCACCCACAAGGACACCACATTCACCTGGACACCTGAAAGAGACCTCGCTTTTAACACTTTGAAACAACAGCTGATCCAATCCCCTATTGTCACTTTCCCTGATTACCATAAACCTTTCCGTCTTTATACCGACGTATCTCTGTACGCCATTGGTGCAGTTTTAGCTCAAGTAAGAGACGGAGAGGAACATGTGATAGCGTATGCCAGCTCCACACTCAACCAAGCCCAACAGAATTATGCAGCCATGTCAGGGATATTGTGTCATATTGCTTTGATAGGTGTGAATAATCTGGTTAGGCTGTCTGATCATAGATGGCGTCGTTCATGAGAGCGAGTGTTGTGTGTGTGTGTGTATGCATTGGTGAGTTTCAATTTTGGATTCGATGCTTTCCGAGACTATGTGATACTGTACAGGTATGCGTGCTAGTGTAGATTGATTCATTTGAGTTTCAGATGGTTTGTTAGTGTAAGTGATAGTTGTATAATTCAATTCTTATTTTCTTTGAGGTGGGTGTTCGGGGTATCGAATATTGATTCAGTGTGTGTTTTGACTTTTATGAATTATTGAGAGGTGATTTGGTAGAGGACTTAATTCAGTCAGTCAGTACATTCCCAGCACACAAGGATTACAGTCTCTTCAGCTACTACGGTGTAGCGTGTGTGTGCTGGGGGTCTGCCACCAGAGCTCTTACTTATGAATTTTGACCAGGATCTTGCCCATGATATATGCCAAGAATCTAACCTTAGTCCGATCCTGATGTGGCCGTTTCGGTCTACCTGGTGCTTTGACCGAGCGGACTGATCCGTGAACGAGTGTGGGCTGGTTCTGTTTGGTCTAAGGCGAGTGTAGGACTTGGATGAGGGAGAGCGTTGGTTACACTTCGAGCCCTGCAGCTGTTGACGGGTCCAGGATCGGCATACAAGTACTGTGTGGTGACGCCAGGTTGCCTTGTGGGAGCCCTCACGTATAGTTCTCGGGGCTGTACTGCAGTTTCTCAGCCTGTGTGTGCCCGGACAGCCAGGAGTTCAAGTCAACCAGTGAAGAGGAGGGGGACTTCTATATTCATCATTTCCTTGCATTCCCTCTGGAGACTTATGCCGTATTAGCCTACCTTAGGACAGCCAGGAGTTCAAGTCAACCAGTAAAGAGGAGGGGGACTTCTATATTCATCATTACTTTTCATTCCTTTTTGAGACCTTAGCAGTAATGGTCTACTTTGGGACCCTCTCGTAGTCTACTTAAAGTTGTCATTAAAAGTTGTCATTCAAGTTGTCATTCATGTGTCATTCAAGTTGTCATTCATGTAGTCATACTTATTTGAAAGTTAATTAATTGACCACAAACTAATTAGCCCTAAGATATTCACCACTGCACCCTTCTTTATAATGCGAATGTCTTTTAGTGTGAATTTGGGTGAATGGTGTGAATGTATGTAAAATAATGTTATGGGTTTCTTTTTTCATTATTTGTAATATATATATTTTATAATATACATTTGAGGTTATGTATTTTCTATCACTAATCCTTATCTTATGTAGGCTAAGAGAATGAGTTGTTAATTTATCGAGTGTATATCAAGTTACTCTGAAATCACGGAACCTACCTAGAATATCATAAGTGATTTCCTTGACAGTGGCGCAGTGTGTAGGATACTCATTCTCTTGTCCTGGGATTAGTATACTGTATGTTAAGAGCTCTGGTTGGTGTTTAATTATATCTTCTTTTTTTTTAGGAGCTGTTGTCCCATCAATGTGCTGGGGGTGTCCTGCTGAATGAGTTTGAGTTTCTTTGTGATTAGTATTATCCCTTCTAGCCATGAGTGGAATATCGGATATACTTAAGGAGGCTAAATCATTAGGTGTGACTGGAGAGGATGCTATTTTTAAACTTATATCTTTAGCAGATGAGAGGGATGAGAGAGCCGCTAAGAGAGCGCGAGAGAGTGAGGAGAGAGCGCGAGAGAGTGAGGAGAGAGCGCGAGAGAGTGAGAGAGCGCAAGAGCGTGAGGAGAAAGAGAAAGCTCGTGCTCATGAATTATCTCTAGCTAAGCTTAAAATCTCAGATCAGAATAGGGCTGGCATAATTCCTGACACTAACCCCTCTAGGACTGTAGGTGATTCAGGTAAGGCCCGCATTCCTCCATTTTCGGATGGTGATGACATTGATTCTTACCTCCTTAGATTTGAGAAGGTAGCCAAGTTCTATGGTTGGCGAGAGACAGACTATCCACTTCACCTCGGAACCCTTCTGCGAGGTAAGGCACTGAAGGTATATGTAAGTTTACCCCCTGATGTCGCAGATGATTACGAGGCGCTCAAGAAAGCCCTACTTCAAGCGTTCCAGGTTGATGCTCATACCTACAGGAAGTTGTTCAGGTCAATGAAGGCGCAGGGAGACGAGCCATATGTTCAATTCCTTGCCAGACTGGAACAGGTATTTGGTAGGTGGCTAGTTTTGTCTGACGTAGAGAAAACCTATGAGCAGTTACATGACTTTGTAATAAAGGATCAGTTTTTAGCTAGCTGTACTCCTGATTTGCGAGTATTCTTGAACGAACGAGGAGCTAAGACTAATACCGATGTTGCCAAAGCGGCAGACTTGCATAGGAATGCTCATTATACACGAAAGGGCAACCCAAAGTCTTCGTTACCTAGAACTGAGGATAGGAAGGGTAGTAAGTACTACGACAAAGTTGAGAAATCCTCTGATACTGGGGAATCTAAGACATACTCACACAGGCCCAGGATTAAATGTTTTATCTGTGGCGGCGATCATGTCAAGGCCCAGTGCCCCCATAGACGAATTGGTGATTCAGGGAAAGTTGCCAAGGTTAACTTTGTGTTTGATTCTAGATTGAAACTTCCTGGTACCATAATTGATCCTTGTGGTATGGTTGGCGATAGGAAGGTAGAGGTCACTCTTGATACATGTTGCTCCACAGTAATTGTGCATCCTAAGTTTATTTCAGGAAAGGTGCCTTCGGAGACAAAGTGTACTGTGTATGACTTCCTTGGTAAGCCTCATACATTTCCTACAATGGATGTAATTATTAAAAGTAAATTCTTTTCAGGAAAAGTTAGTGCTGTAATTGCTCTGATCAGATTCACAGATGTACTCCTTGGTACAGTTCCTGGTGTATCAGTACCTCCCTTCATAGTAGGGGATAAGGAAGCCGATGGTGGTGCAGAGGTTGCTGCAGTTACTACCAGGGCTGGAGCCAAGAGAGAGGTAGGTAAGTCACATAGACCTTTAGCTACTAACACAGACTTCAATGTTGATCCAGGAGCTTTTCTGAAAGCCCAGGCAGAATGTAAGACGCTGAAACCGCTGTGGCAGAACGCGGAAGCTGAGAAGAAGATTAGCCACAGAGGTAGGGCTGTCCGGTATGAGGTAATAGATAAATTGCTTTACAGAGTCTGCTTGGAGAGTAAAAGTCTTGAAGAAATAGGGAATAAACAACTTGTTGTTCCAAAGGTGTACAGAAATAAAGTTTTACATCAAGCCCATGATGGTTTGCTGGCTGGACACTTTTCTCACCGGAAAACTGCTGGGAAGGTGTACCAGAAGTTTTTCTGGCCTGGTGCGGGCGCTGACATAGAGAGGTTCTGCCGGTCATGCGAGGTATGCCAAAAGTTCACCCACAAAGGTAGAGTCAAACCAGTGCCCCTTTCTAAGATGCCAGTAGTTTCAGAACCCTTTTCAAAAGTTGCAATTGACATAGTGGGTCCAATTGTCCCTAGGTCTAAAAGAGGTCATAAGTACATCCTCACCTTAATAGATTGTGCAACTAGGTTCCCTGAAGCTGTACCCCTAAGGGATATCGATACTGTCACTGTAGCCGAGAGCCTTGTAGAAATTTTTGCCAGAGTGGGAATCCCTAAAGAGATTCTATCAGATAATGGTAGCCAGTTCAAATCAGGTTTGATGTCGGAGATCAATAAACTACTATCAGTCAAGGCAGTCCACTCAAGTCCATACCATGCCCAGAGTAATGGATGCATTGAGAGGCTTAACGGTACCCTTAAATCCATGTTAAAGAAAACCTGTTCTGATCATCCTGAGGATTGGGACAGATATATTCCAGCTGTGCTATTTGCCTATAGGGAAGTACCTAATGATTCTCTCAAATTTTCACCCTTTGAGCTTCTCTATGGCAGGAATGTGAGAGGTCCATTGAGCATATTGCATGAACTTTGGGCTAACAAACAGCTTGACGAGGAGATTAGAAATTCTTACCATCATGTCCTTGATTTAAGAAACAGGTTGGAGAAGTCGGCAGAGTTGGCAGTCACCCACTCAGAAGCTAGTAGTGATCAATATAAGATGTACTTTGACCGGAAGTGTAAGCCGAGGAAGCTGAAGGTTGGTGATGAGGTACTGTTGCTGCTGCCTACTAATAATAACAAACTGTTGATGCAATGGAAAGGTCCCTATGCTGTGCTACAGGTAGAGAACAATGTTGATTATGTCATTGATGTGAGGGGTAAATCCAGGTTGTATCACATCAACATGCTCAAGAGGTTTTACAGGAGACAGAAGGATGATGATAATGTTGCTGTAGTTTCACATGCTATTGTTTCTTCTCCAGAATTCTTCTGTAACGCAGTGGCTACAGGTATTGTGGAGGCGAATGATGATGAGGAGAATGTTGACTATTCTAGTATACCTCTCTGCAACCTTGGTCGGAACTCTGACATTAATATCAATCCTGATCTTTCGGAGTCCCAGAAAGCTGATCTAGAGGCCATACTGGATCAGTTTCCAGATGTTGTATCAGCTATCCCAGGTAGAACAGAGTCTGCAGTGCATCGTATCAGACTAACTTCTCAGGTACCAGTCCGTAAGAAACCTTACCCTATGCCTAAGCATCTCCAGAAAGTATTTGATGAGGAGGTTCAAAGAATGCTGGATCTTGGAGTTATAGAGCCTTCAGACTCGCCATACTGTTCACCTGTTGTGTTAGTGAAGAGAAATGATTCTTACAGGTTGTGCCTTGATTTTAGGGCTTTGAATGACATAACCGTGTTCGATGCAGAGCCTATGCCCCACAGAGATGATTACCTTACTGAATTTGTTGATGACAAGTATATCTCCGAATTAGATATGAATAAGGGTTACTGGCAAATTCCCTTGGACCTTGATTCAAAGATATGTACTGCGTTTGCTACAACGCAAGGATTAATGCAATTCACTCGTATGCCCTTTGGTTTAAAGACTGCTTGTGCAACTTTCATTAAGCTGATAAGGAAGGTTACTAGGGATCTAGAGAATACTGCCTGCTATTTCGACAACCTTGTGATTCATAGCAAAGACTGGGATTCTCATCTTAAACACTTGACTAATGCGCTTGATAGATTTAGAGAGCATGGGTTAACCGTAGGATCAAAGAAGTGTTTCTTGGGGTTTCCATCCATCAAGTATCTTGGCTATTCTTTGGGAGAGAATAAGTTGTCACCCCTTGGGGTTAGAGTGAATGCCATTCAAGAGTTAACCTTACCTGCTACTAAGTCACAACTGCGATCCTTCATGGGTACTATGAACTTCTATAGGCAGTTTGTTCCCAATTTTGCAGATCTTGCTAGTCCTTTAACAGATATGCTTAGGAAAGGATGTCCTAATAAACTGCAATGGACACTTGAGATGGAGGAAAGGTTCCGTTCCCTGAAGAAAACCCTGGTTAACCAGCCTATTCTGAGGCTACCTAACTTAGAAAAGACCTTTTATCTCAGGACTGATGCCAGCGGTGAAGGTCTGGGAGCTGCCCTTCTGCAGGAGGCTGATGGAGTGCTGATGCCTGTCTGCTATGCGAGTCGTAAGCTACTAGACAGGGAAAAAAATTATTCAGCTATTGAGCGTGAGGGTTTAGCTGTGGTGTGGAGTATAGAACACTTCCGTAAGTATTTGTATGGTACAAAGTTCATCCTGCAAACTGATCATCAGCCACTGACCTATATTAAAAACATGCAGAATTCTAACAACAGGTTAATGAGGTGGGCCCTGGTTCTTCAGTCCTATGCCTTCAGAGTGGAGTACATAAAGGGTAAGGATAATGTCTTTGCAGACCTTCTTAGCAGATCCTAGGTCATGATTCTCATCCCATCAAAGGAATACTTAAATACCTGATTTTGTCTATATTCCGTGTAATATAGTTGGTGAGGGGGTATTGTCAGGGATATTGTGTCATATTGCTTTGATAGGTGTGAATAATCTGGTTAGGCTGTCTGATCATAGATGGCGTCGTTCATGAGAGCGAGTGTTGTGTGTGTGTGTATGCATTGGTGAGTTTCAATTTTGGATTCGATGCTTTACGAGACTATGTGATACTGTACAGGTATGCGTGCTAGTGTAGATGGATTCATTTGAGTTTCAGATGGTTTGTTAGTGTAAGTGATAGTTGTATAATTCAATTCTTATTTTCTTTGAGGTGGGTGTTCGGGGTATCGAATATTGATTCAGTGTGTGTTTTGACTTTTATGAATTATTGAGAGGTGATTTGGTAGAGGACTTAATTCAGTCAGTCAGTACATTCCCAGCACACAAGGATTACAGTCTCTTCAGCTACTACGGTGTAGCGTGTGTGTGCTGGGGGTCTGCCACGAGAGCTCTTACTTATGAATTTTGACCAGGATCTTGCCCATGATATATGCCAAGAATCTAACCTTAGTCCGATCCTGATGTGGCCGTTTCGGTCTACCTGGTGCTTTGACCGAGCGGACTCATCCGTGAACGAGTGTGGGCTGGTTCTGTTTGGTCTAAGGCGAGTGTAGGACTTGGATGAGGGAGAGCGTTGGTTACACTTCGAGCCCTGCAGCTGTTGACGGGTCCAGGATCGGCATACAAGTACTGTGTGGTGACGCCAGGTTGCCTTGTGGGAGCCCTCACGTATAGTTCTCGGGGCTGTACTGCAGTTTCTCAGCCTGTGTGTGCCCGGACAGCCAGGAGTTCAAGTCAACCAGTGAAGAGGAGGGGGACTTCTATATTCATCATTTCCTTGCATTCCCTCTGGAGACTTATGCCGTATTAGCCTACCTTAGGACAGCCAGGAGTTCAAGTCAACCAGTAAAGAGGAGGGGGACTTCTATATTCATCATTACTTTTCATTCCTTTTTGAGACCTTAGCAGTAATGGTCTACTTTGGGACCCTCTCGTAGTCTACTTAAAGTTGTCATTAAAAGTTGTCATTCAAGTTGTCATTCATGTGTCATTCAAGTTGTCATTCATGTAGTCATACTTATTTGAAAGTTAATTAATTGACCACAAACTAATTAGCCCTAAGATATTCACCACTGCACCCTTCTTTATAATGCAAATGTCTTTTAGTGTGAATTTGGGTGAATGGTGTGAATGTATGTAAAATAATGTTATGGGTTTCTTTTTTCATTATCTGTAATATATATATTTTATAATATACTTTTGAGGTTATGTATTTTCTATCACTAATCCTTATCTTATGTAGGCTAAGAGAATGAGTTGTTAATTTATCGAGTGTATATCAAGTTACTCTGAAATCACGGAACCTACCTAGAATATCATAAGTGATTTCCTTGACAAGCCACCAAGAGAGAGTGCCTAGGGATCATTTGGGCACTCAACCACTTCAGGTCATTTGTGTTGGGCGCGAAACTAGATATAATAACCGACCATCAATCTTTGCAATGGTTGCGTAGGTGCGAAACCAACTCGGCCATCTTAGTACGCTGGAGAGAGACACTAGAGGACTACGATTTTACAATACAGTATCGTCCAGGTAAACTTCACACCAATGCAGACGCCCTGTCACGTTTGCCAGTACCGAAAACCCCCCCCACCAACCTAGCCGCCTTACAAAACACTGAGCTCTTACATACCCCCATCAACCAACATAATTCCCCCCCAGCCCCCTCACTAATTCAATCTTGGGAAACAAGGATCAGACCACCCTGGATACCGTTAAATATCTTCAAGAAACTGACTCGCTGGGGAGATCAACTTGCCACAGACTCCGGTCACATAGTCCTAGACCCCACCATTGCCCACGACTACATGATTGCCATCCACGAGGGAAACAGCATACACCTTGGACAAAAGAAGATGTTAAAAATCTTCGCGGATCAGTACTGGACCCCCAACCTCTCCAAGATTGCACAACGCGTGACAGAATCCTGCAAACCTTGTTTATTGGGGAAGGATAGATCACGCACCCCAGGCCCAGCTGGTACCATTTCTGCCAAGAAACCGTTCCAAGTTCTATCCCTCGACATCATGGGCCCGTTTCCTTCTTATGCTGGCAACCGCTATATCGTCACATTTGTTGACGTATATTCAAATTTTTTAATAGCCTGCCCAGTTAAAGACCACACAGCCACCACCGTCGCCACACTGCTTGCCACAGAAGTGTTCCCTATATTCGGCCTTCCCCTTGCTCTTCTATCCGACAATGCCCCCGAATTTAGTGGACACGTTTGGCACCAGTTCACCCAACAATGCAGTATTAAGATCAAACACTCATCCCCGTACTGGCCTCAAGGAAATGCTATATGCGAACGCAGCCATCGCACCATCAACAACCAGTTACGTACCAAAATTATTGCTCTTAACACCTCAGACTGGCCACCACAGATAAAAATGATACAATGGGGCATGAACACCTGTCCCCGAGAAGACGGTATTTCCCCTCATGAACGTGTTTATGGCATACCCCCCCTGTTACTGCCGTTCCACCATCACGCTCACCTCCCCTCCAACACCTCCACAATTGACCCATTGCAACATCTGCAAAACACCCTCCATACCGCCCAAACCTGTCAAGACACCAAAACTGATAACCCCGATGATAAAAACCCTTTCGCCATCCATGACACCGTAATGGTAGCCAACCTCCCTGTCACCAACAAATTAGGCCCTCGCTATGTCGGCCCCTACACCATCATCAAAGTCCCAAATGCCTATCAAGTCACCATTGATTATCACGGCGTGACTCGCACGTTCAGAACTAGATTCGTCCGAGCTTTTAAACCTCTAAAACCACAAGACATTACCCCACCCCACACGTCCGACCCTGAATTGAACACCCCTACTACCCCTCCCACTCAGGCTATGAATGTTCCCCTACAAACCCCTAAGGGCCTAAACCCTCCAGCACCGAACCTGCCGATCATTCCTCAACATACCCCCAAAACTAACCTCCACAAACCCCAAGCCCCCACTATCACACCTTCCTCCACCATGACCAATTCCTTCACTTCTCATAGTCAAGTACCTCCCCAAAATATCAAAGTACGAAAACCTCCACCCACAACCCCGACCACAACAGAAACCCTCCCGTCTAGCCCTGAAGTACCTCCACCAGGCACCACAGTAAGAAAACCACCACCCCCACCTAAAACCAAGTACACACCCAACCGCACCACACAACCTACCCCAGTCACCTCACGCTACAACTTATGCCCACGACTGAAATCCTTTAAACCCTCCAGAAAACACACCCTGATAACAAAGTTCCGTAGAGCTGCCAGACCACTATCCTCCTCCTCCTCTTCTTCTTCGTCGAATTCTCCTCCACAAAGGGAAAGAAGACGAATAATCACAAGCAAACACCATCACCCCTCTAACTATATTCCAAAAATAACCACCCCCACCCTCCCACGAGAGCAAATACCTTCCCCTTCAACCTCATCCCCTCTCAACCCCAACCTCATCACCCAGAATGACTTTCTAGATCTGCCCCCCCCCCCCCCCCCCCTCCCAAACTCCCACAAAACCACCTATTTATTAGTGGCCCCTCCATCATTGACGAACATGCCTATTACATAAGGCATCCTCTTCAAACACTAATCCGCCGTAGTTTGAATCTACCGCGCAGAGCATTTAAAATCTGAGGAGCCTTCATCATGAGTGCACGCGACCTCACTCATGGCTTCAGTCATTATGAATTGGGTTCTCACTACGAAAAAACTTCGTAAAAAATAAAAAATAAAAATAAAATAAGAATAACTATCCAATAAGCTTTCCATCATATCGTGGATGTACTTGTGTGGATCTTTGACCAGACGCTGATTCAGGCGTCATTCTTCCTTCTCTGCTCTGCAGTCAGCCGGCCCGGACGTGTCTCTCCACGCTCCGCTGGTTCCGCATTTGCTGCGTCCCTAGTGAGTTTTTTCTCATTTGTTTACTCCGGGATGTATCGAGTAAGGTTAGGATATGCGTAGCAGGAGTGTCCTGGGCTGGTTGCCCGCAGTGCAGTGTATTTTGGGTCGTGTGTTTGGGGCATCTATTTCGGATGTACCCTCGTGGTCCGGTTGTGGACAGGTGAACTTTTTCACAGTTAGCTAGCTTTGTGATGCAGGCGGCTTTCATTACGCATTATTGCTTCCTTTTATTTTTCTGATGAGGTAGCGTATTTTTGCTGACGTTCCCAGCGTATTTTTCTTCACTTAGTGAAGTTTTTTCTGGGTTCCGAGTCAGTTCTTCCCTTTGCCGGAAGTATTTGCTACAGTGGTGTGTTGGCGGTGGTTCCTGTTGTGATATAATTCAGTGCTTTTTGTTTATATTCCGACATGGTAATGTTATCCGTCTGCCTAGGCCTAGCCAGCCTCTCGTAGCTTTACCACATATACAAGTGTTATTGATTTATTTTCTAAATATGTACTACTGTGTGATGTGTGTCCTGGTTTAGTTGTGTATTGGCTAATTCCACGGACTATGTTGGGCCCGGCGTTAGTTGTGTTTTGGCTACGCCTCGGTCCTGTGTTGCGTTCAGATGGTATCTGGACGGGGTGGGTTATTTCCGGCGGGTTTTTCTCGGTTACACCATGAAAAAACCCGGCTGGTTGCCGAGTTTTGGCCACGCGTGGTTTAAAAACAGGCTTGTTTCCCCGGCGAGTAGGTGTCTGTGGCTCCCCAGGACTGCGTTTCTGGGGTGCCTGTTTCAGGCTCCTTCTGATTCCCGGCAGGTTGGCTGTACCCATCTAACAGTGTTCATACGGACACGTGTTGTTTGTAGTTTTTTCGGTTTTGCAAAGCCAATATAAAACTATGCTGTTGTTGTATTTCCTCCTCGGCGATCTTTTACAAAGATTTGGGGTTAGGAACAATTTGGGTTAACTTTTAAACTTTAAATCACCCGGCGGGTGCAACCTGGTAGGGTGGGATGACCGAATTTGCAAAATTCAGTTTAGTTGACCAGACAATTGAGGGATGCATTGTGTATCGCCTCCTTCAACATACGGCAATTTAATGCACGATTGGGGTTAACGTTTTTTAAACTAATATTCACACCCGGCGGGTGCTCCCTGGAAGGGTGGGAATAACGAATTTACAATTCAGTTAGTTAACCAGACAATTGAGGGATACGTTTTGTATCGCCGCCTTCAACATACGGCGATCTAAAAAGATACTTCGGGAGAAGTTAGATCTCGTATATTTGTCAGGCTTCCCAGTTTTTTATCTACGAGATAATTCGGGGGCCGGCGTCTTTTTTAGGTTTTTTTTTTTTCCCAAAATTGAATCTTGAAACAAACACCACCGGAAAGACTTAATCAGTTATAAACGCCATGCTGGTCTTTATATATTATGTCAGAGGGTATTCATAAATCTTTTGGACAAATTAAGATATTCTGATATCTTTTACTTAGGAAACCCCACCGCGTAGCGAGCTGTAGTCGTTGAGTATTACGTCTCATTACCCGGCAGGTTATTTAACACTTGTGTGCGAACATGTTTGGGTTAACCTTATGAGCATTAATTCCTGGAAATTTTCTTTTTTTCCAGAGCTGGGTCCCGGCGGGTCTATGCAGAACCTGGAGTAAGTATCCCACCAGTCTCTGTCATTTGCCCCGGTTTTTGCTTTATGCATTACGCCCTCCTGTTCAGGTATCCCTATTTTTGCGCACACCCTTTGTATAAAATGTGTTAAAATGTCTCGTTTGGTGTGGGTTACCTTTCCGGCGTTTTTTCTCGTTGCTCCGAGAACACCGTTATTGTTTACCGAGTTTTAGTCAGGATGGCTCAAAATAGGTAAGTTACCCCAACAAGTTTGGTCGCTTGAGGGCTCATAAGAAACTGCGTTTTCTGTGGTCGAGCCTGGGATCAGGCTTCCTGTGTTATTCATTGCTTTATGCATTATGCCCTCCTGTAATGTATAGTTTAGTGTGGGTTCCCTTTCCGGCGTTTTTCTCGTTGCTCCGAGAACACCGTTTTTGTTTACCGAGTTTTAGTCAAGATGGCTAAAATAGGTAAGTTACCCCGACGAGTTTGGTCGCTTGAGGGCTCATCAGAAACTGCGTTTTCTATGGTCGAGCCTGGGATCAGGCTTCCTGGTTTATTCCCGTCGAGGGGGGCTCCACACAGTTTTCTAGGTGATCAGGCTGACACCTGTTGGACTTGGTTTTCTCTGCTTTTCAAAGCCATTGAAACAATGCTGTCTGTTTGTTTGGTCTTTACCTCCCGGCGACCTTTTTTACAAAGAGGTCTGGGGCAGGTATAATTGGTTTGACATTGCATATAAAACCCGGCGGTTGTACCTTCGGGTGGTTATATTAACGGATTTGCGATTCGAGATAATTTGCCAAACAATTGATTGATACAATAGGGTATCACAGCCTTCAAGACGGCGATCTATGAGGGCTTCTGGGAGAAGCCAGATTAGAGATTAAGATAGGCTTAGACTTTTTATGGGATAAAAAGATGCCTGAATCTTACTAGTGTCTCAAGTGTAAAGGGATACTTGAAAGACTTCATCTTTAATAAAGATATGCTTCATCTTTATGAGGATTAAGAAGTTATTCTTAATTCTTTTGGACAGGTGAAAGATATGCTGAAATCTTTAATAAGCCATTGAAACAATGCCGTTTGTTTGTTTAGTCTTTCCCTCCCGGCGACCTTTTTACAAAGAGGTCTGGGGCAGGTACAATTGGTTTGACATTGCATATAAAACCCGGCGGTTGTACCTTTGGGTGGTTATATTGACTGATTTGCAATTCACGATCTATGTATTTCCTCCCCGGCGATCTTTTACAAAGAAGTGGGGTTAGGTACATTTGGGGTTAACTTTTAAACTTTAAATCACCCGGCGGGTGCAACCTGGAAGGGTGGGATGCCCGAATTTGCAAAATTCAGTTTAGTTGACCAGACAATTGAGGGATGCATTGTGTATCGCCTCCTTCAACATACGGCGCTTTAGGGCACAATTGGGGTTAACGTTTTTTAAAACTAATATTCACACCCGGCGGGTGCTCCTTGGAGGGATGGGAAAAACGAATTTACGATTCAGTTAGTTAAGAAGGGAAAGAGAAATGACCCAGGAAATTATAGACCAGTCAGTTTGACAAGTGTTGTGTGTAAACTAATGGAAACGGTAATTAGAGAATGAAATGGAGCATATGAAATCAAACCAACTTTTCTGTGGGAGACAGTTCGGATTCTTGCCGGGGAGGTCGACGGTACTAC
The DNA here is from genome assembly GCA_037953745.1 of Lithodes maja. Lineage (NCBI taxonomy): Eukaryota > Metazoa > Arthropoda > Malacostraca > Decapoda > Lithodidae > Lithodes > Lithodes maja. The sequence continues at coordinate 25,870 of JBAKBP010007052.1, read as the reverse complement.
AGCTAATGAAGGTGGTAGATGATTGGATGCAAATTCTAGAGGATGGTGATGTGATAGACGTGGTATATTGTGATTTTATGAAGGCCTTCGATAAGATCCCACATAAAAGGTTAATAGAGAAAGTTAGAAGCTATAATATAGGGGAGAAATGTGTGAAGTGGATAGAGGCCTTCCTGAAAGATCGGAGACAGAGGGTGCTGGTGAATGGAATAGGCTCGGGGTGGAGGGAAAATACAAGTGGGGTTCCTCAGGGATCTGTGTTGGGACCACTACTGTTCGTTATATTTATCAACGACTTACCTGAAGTTATAACTAATGGAAGTGAGGTATACCTATATGCGGATGACACTAAGCTGTATAGAAAAGTGAGGAGTAAGGAAGATGTGGGTTTGCTTCAAGGAGATGTGGAGGGCATGAAGGGATGGTCTGAGCATTGGTTAATGCCTTTTCATCCAAAAAAAGGCAAGTACATGCGGATTGGGACAAGCAAGATAGACAAGGTAGGATACAGTATGTATGAAGCGATGGAGGAAGTGAATGCAGAAAAGGATATAGGAGTAGTGATAGACAATAAGTTAAATTTATCAGAACATTTAGCGGAAAAGATAAACAAAGCCAATAGAATTGTAGGGCTGATAAGGAGGACATTTGTGTCACTTGACGAAGAAATCTTCAGGAATCTCTATACAGCGCTGGTTAGGCCGCACCTGGAATATGCGAACCAGGTGTGGGCTCCATATATGGTAAAGGATATAGAAGCAGTGGAGAAAGTGCAGAGGAGAGCTAGCAAGCTAGTACCAACGTTGAAGAACGCGGGCTATGAGCAGAGGTTGAGGACACTGGGGCTTCCGACACTGGCATATAGGAGAAAGAGAGGGGATATGATAGAGACTTTTAAGATAGTGTCAGGAAAGTATGATGAGGATGTGTGTGAAGGTATCTTCTTGATGCGGGAGGGAACAAGAACGAGAGGACACTCAAAGAAAATTTACAAAGAAAGAAATAGGCTTGAGAAGGCAAAGAACTCATTTTGTGATAGAGTGGTAAATGAGTGGAACGCACTGCCCCAGTATGTAGTCGATTCCGAATCAATAAGGGAGTTTGAAAGTAATCTTGATAAAGCATGGGGAAGACAAGATTTGAAGTTTGATTATAAAGCAAAAATACAGAATAGTAAAAATGTTGCGTCTGCTACCGCCGCCGCCAACACCGTGAACGACCGCAGCAGTGCAAGTACTGGTACTGAGCTGGATACACAGGCCTAATTTGTTAGTAGTCTTGGCAAATCCAACGTCAAGGCTATTAACCTAATTGCAATGACGACTTGTCTATTTTGACTGCTATGTCGTCATTCCAACTGCAGTTAAATAGAAAACGTCTAGAGTCTACTCCTTATCTTGCTCTAGGAGACGTTGTACATTAACCAAAACTACCACCGAAGGTGAAAAAAGCATAGAAGAGAAGAAAAAGGGGTTTACCTTAGTTACCGCTTAAGGCCCATCCCGTGTTCCGTCATGTGCAGATCCCTGTCGAACGTGCGCATGAGCGACCCTCTCTTGTCATCATTTTTTCACGCGCTCCATTGAATGAAGTCGCTTTTGTTGTGCTCCTTTAATTCACCCTGTTTAGGTTCGTTTCGGCTTATCTGGCCTTCTTTTTTGTTAGACAGATGTTACGTGATCTAGGGCACACGTAAATAGGCTCCTAAGTGTGTATAATGGAGACGCGTGTGGAAATAGCCTACCGAAGGTACGGGGGCGCCTGGCGTTCCTCGTATATGTTTTTCATTCTTTCTCTTTTCATATTCTTTTTTCCTGTTAGTCTGGGCATAGTTTAGCTTTTAGCTTAATTTGGCCTAGCTCGTTTTCTCATTCAGGAATTGCTATGCCCATATGAGTTTTCATTTTTCATAGCCTAGGTGTACCGTTGGTAAACAATCTGAGATTTCGTTGGTGGCGGTGCTGTTTGTAGAGTTTGTGTCGGCCGCATTATTAGCGTTATTCCCGAGTCCCCCCTTTTGAGTCCTTCACTGTGTCTCAAGGGCCTGGGCGACAGGTGGTTCGTGATACTCCAGGGGTACCCCACGGGGGCCCCTCTTTCACACCACAGGGTTTTTCGCCCCTGACACATTCTCTGCTCACGGCTAGGCCACCCTTTTTCTCACCAGTTTCATTTACTGGTTTTTGTTTTCTCTTCCTGTTTCACCTCCATCCTTTCATAGTCTTTTGCCCAATCCAGGGGTACCTCACGGGGGCCCCTGTTTGTGCGAAACCACCCTCCCTGCCACTTCTCCTCATGGGCTTTGCTCTATCTCTGTGGGTTGGGTGGTTCCTGGGGGATGTGCCTCCTCTCCCCTGGTGTGTCTTCCTTGCCTCTCCCTTGACCAGTTGAGTCAGGATATTATCAAGGAAGACACTGCTCAGCTTGATGGCCATCGTCGCTTGGAGTTCATAAGGAGTTGACGCTTTTTATGGGCCTTTTTTGGTTTTCCTAGGCGCTCCTCTCGCTTTTTCGGCGCCGGACCATCTCGGCCGGTCCCGCAAATTTGCGGAGTGCTCGATTCGGTCCTCTGGGACGTTTCGGCTCCCCGCAAATTTGCGGAGATCGCTGGGGGGTCCCGCGGAGATGTGGGGGGGTTGTGTCGGTACGGTTATACCTCCATTGGCCCGCAAATTTGCGGTTATAGTTGGCTTTCACTGTTGACCTTTTTTATGTCATATTGTTGCCTGATACTATATTGGTGTATGCACTTTACTGGTGTTATAGGCCCTGCATGTAAGATGTTGAGTGGTGGTTAACACTTTCTCCATCTTTGCAGGTTCTGCTAGTGCTCTTCCGCCTCGGCCGCCCTCCTCACCTACCTCTGTGCTCCCAGTTTAGGGTGAGTACGGATACCTGTTTGCATGTGTGTTCCTGTTTCCCCATGCTCCTTCCCTGGTTCTTCTTGGACATTCTCTCCACTTACTCCTTCGACGTGCTGATTCTGGTGTGTGTTCTTCAAGTGCAGGTAGGCTGCTTTGCTTTCGCCTTGGTTGTCGCTCCCCGTGCTTGGTGAGCCACACGTCCTGCTTGCGCCACTCGCTCTGTGTGTCCTCTACGGCCTCCCTCCCTGCTCTGTGTGGCACGTGTCTGGCCCTGGTGGTTGTGCTGCTCCATGGCCCTGGTTCCTCGGCGGCGGCTGTGGCCTCTGCTTCCCTTCCGTCGGTGTGGACGATGGTCTCCCGCCACATTAGGACTGTGGGCCCCCGTTCTCCGGCCTTTGTTGCCGACCGGATCCGCGTCGCCCTGGGTATCCCTGACCCGACTGAAGGCCGTTCACCTGGCCCTCTCCCTGCTCGGGCCCTCTCCCCTGGGTCCCGCAGCCGGTCGTCCCATCGTCGGGGGGTTCCCCGGCTCCGTCCACGCTCTCGCTCGCCTTGTCGTCCGTCCTCTACTGCCCCTCGTCGTCCTCCTGATCGCCTTGACGACGCCCATCGCCCTCGTCATGGTTCTTGCCCTGAGGCCGGGGTTAGCGGCTCTGCCCCTGTGTGCCCTCCCCTGGCCTCTCCGGATAGGGGCTCTACTCCCTTCCTCCCACTTCCCCAGCCCAGACGACTTCCTCTTACGTTGTCCTCTCCGCGCGCGGTTGTTCATGCTGTAGCTGGCCCTCTGCTACCTCCTCCTACACTGTTCGGGAGGGTCCGCCTGGGTGTCGTTGCTTCTCCTACTTCACCTGCTTCAGTGCCTATTCTTCCTTCACGGTCTCGTCCCGCGGTGGAGGTCCCTCCCTCCTCCGCCTCGGTGTCGGGCCGCCCGGTTATCTCAGCCCCGGGGATCCTTGCTCTGTTTCCCCCCGCGGCTCCTTCTGGCCTCCTTTCACCCGGCCAGCCTTCCCACTCCCGTCGTCTTGCTCCTCCTCATTCTTCTCTTCCTGGCCTTCCCTTACCGTCTCGCCAGGGGGGTACCCCTCCTCTTGCCTCGGTGGGGTTTCGCGAGGTTTTGGGGTCCCCTTTCTCAGGTGCTGCCGTGTCACTGGAAGAGGGGGATGGTGCTATTTCCCCTCGGCCGTTCGTGATCGGGAACGAGTCCCTCAACGGCGACACAACCGTCGTCGCTCGCCTTCCTTGGACCGCGACGCTGCTGGTTCGTGTCGTGGGTCTCGCTCGCGCTCACCCCTGCGGGCCGACCAATCTGGGGGGGGGTCACCTCTCTCGGATCGATTGTCAGCTATGCAGGGCTGGGTTGTGTCACGCTTCGACGGGCGCTTGGAGTCGATGGAAGACTCCCTCTTCTCGCGCTTCTTGGCGGTGACTCGCCCTCAGCGCCTCACCCTACCTACCCCTGCTACGGTCCCCCTCCCTTCTGCAGGCCTACGCTCTGGTCAGACTTCAGCCGCCCTGACATCCTTCTGGCTGTTCAGTCCCTGGCTGTGTTGACGGGTCTGTCCTCCTATGGGCCAGGTTTGTGCGACGCCGGTACGCCTGGCTTAGCCATCATGCTCGGTCACCCTCTCCCATTGGAGGCCTGGTTTGCTGAGGCCTTCGCCTTCACACATCGATCCGTCGACGGCTCTCCTTCAGTCCCTCCCCCGGAGTCGTCACTGCTTTTGCCTCCTCTTGTGTCTGTCGGCGGGTTGGACGGCGCGTTCTGGTCCTGGATGAGCGCGCCCGTTCTTGAACTTTGTTCTCTTGCTACCCCGGTCTTCTCTCACCCGGTTCAGCCCTCTGTCGCCAAGGTTTTTCCCTTGCGACAGAGGGTGACGGACTTTTTGTCTTGTCTTTAGGTTCCCTCCAGACGTCTGTTCACCGCCTGCGGCTTTTCGAGCGTCTGCGCCAGGCGATCTTCGCGAGGGTTTGGACCGCGTTCAGCGGGTCCACCTTCGGCTCGCGGTGTCTTTGGTTCCCGAGCTGAAGGCGGTTTTGTGCGCGGCGACCCGGCGACGCCCGACGGTACGGTCCTCGTTCTGCCGGCCGGCCCCCTTGGATGTTCGTCAGGGTTTGTTGTCCTCTGCGCTATTTACATCGGGTTTTTTATGCGGGATGCTTGGGCATGCTCCGCTTCTCTGTCGGCGGCCCCTGCTTCCGACACGCGACGACGCGCTGTGTCGTTGCGGATCCTGCTTACGTCACGCACCGACGCGCTGTGTCGCGCGCGGGGTCTTCTCGGTCCCGTCCTTCTGCCGGTCCTCTTCGGGGTGCTGCTGCCAGTGCTGCCGCCTTGCACGGGCGCAGGACTGGGTCGTTGCAGGCCAGTGCGTCGGTTCCGCCTCGCACTTCTGTTCTTGCCCCTTTCATCCCCGCCGTGTCGGGGCTGGCCGGCCTTCCACTTCCGGCCGCCCTTCGACGGGGTCAGCCCCGCGCCGGCCTGGGGTTGGGGTGGCCCGCCTTTTCGACGAGGTTTGGGGGGGGGGGGGTAGAGGAGGTCACGTGGCGCTCATGCCCGCACGGCCCGTACCGGGGTACCTCCACGTCAACACAATGTGTAGTTCTCTGGGTCGGCCTCCTTGTTCTCCTTCTCGCCTGGCCGACCGGGTCGCTCCCCTCCTCTCGGGTGCTCCCTCGGGTTGTTTTCGCCCTTGCACCCCTCGGTAGCCGCGTGGACATTGGGGGCGGCGGGGTCTCACCTGGAGGTGGACGTCCAGACCCCCACTCCGCTATTGTCGCCGACGCCGGCCCATCTCTTCAGAGGTGGCCCACGTGTTCACTTCCATGCCCGAGCTGGGTAGCGTCGAGGGAGTTGACCGCCGGTCACCCGGTTTTCCTCTCCCGTGTCTTTCTGGTACCGTCGACGAACTGCGACGCGATGCGACCGGTGGTGGATCTGTCGGCCCTCCGCGGGCACATCGTGCACACACGGTTTCGGATGCTGCCGGTACCCCTGGTGCGCCTGGCCCTGTGCCCTCTGTCGTGGGTAGTGTCGCTGGCCCTCCAGGATGCGTCTTGGCTCGTTCCTCTCCATCCCTCGCTTCCAGCGATTCTTGGCCGTTCGGACTTCCGATCGTGTGTTCCTGTTCGACGGCCTTCCCTTCGGTCTCCACATCGCGCCGCAGATCTTCTCCGCACATGTGGGCAGGCTCTGGGTCCTCTCCTCAGGAGCGGGCTCCAGATCCTGTTTTTTCCTTGGCCGATTGGTTGGTCGTTCCGAAGCCCTGGGACTGTGCTTTGGCGACGCCCTCACAGTCGTTCGCAACATCGCACGGTTAGGGTTCCCCTTCGATGTTCCCAAGTCACGCTTGACCCCGTCGCGTGTCGTGCCATGGGTCGGTCTCGCATGGCGTTTGTCCGGCGCTACGGTGACCCGGGGTCTGCCGGCCGCGGTGCACCTTCGGTGGACGGTCTTCGCCGTGTTGCCCTCGGTCTCCCTCCCGGGGTGGCTCTGGGACTCGTTCGTGGATTCGCTGCATTGGGCCGCTCTGCCCCTTCCCTTAGGGAGCCTCTGGCTCCGCCGCCTCCTCCTCATGGGCACCGCGGTGTTTCCGTTGCCCCTCTGGATCGGCTCCTGCCGCTCCGCGTACCGTTCGCAGACGCTTCGGTCGCTGGGTTGCTCGGGGCTCGCTCTCTGCGGCTGTGCCCTGGACCGCCCCCCCCCGCCGATGGTCTGGGTAGCCACAGATACGTCGAGCGAGGTTGGGTGAGGTTCCCGATCGTACCTGGGACGTCCACTTCCCGGCAGATGGGTGGGTCTCCCTCCACTTACCCGTCTATGCCCTCGGACTGTTGGTTCCTTTGGTCTTCCTGCGGGACCACGCGCTGGCCCTTCGGGGTGAGTCGGTGGCCTTCGGGTTGGACGCTCAGACACGCTGTCCCCTGTTTCCTTATGCGGGGGTCCTCCAGGTCGTTGACTCTATTGGGGGTCTCGGTGGAGTTGTTCTTCCTCGCTGACCGACACCCCTTCTCCTTGCATGCCTCCTCCCTGCCCGGGCCTGCCACCTTGTGGCGGCCGCCCTGTCGAGAGGGCAGGGCGTTCTTGTAGAATGGGCGATGACATGGACTGTGTTCGCCGACCTCGCGGCTTCCTGAGGTGTTCCGGAGGTCGCCTTGTTCGCTTCGGGGGTGCCGCGCCAGTTGCCTCTGGGCCTCTCCCTCCGGCCTCGCGCTCCGGGGGGGGGTCCGGATGCTTTCATGGTAGCCTGGTTCAGGTGGCGGTCGGTATACAACCTTCCGCCACCAGACGCGCTGTTGATGTGCCCAGTCCTCGCGAGGCTGCGGCTGTACCACGGCTGCGTCTGGCTCCTCGCGCCTCTGTGGCCGGCACGGGCTTGGTCCGCCCGGTTGCCGCGGTGGTGCCCGAGTCCGGTCCCTCTACCTGTCTCCGGCTTCCACTTGGGCTAGGTTGGGGACCTGCGGACCTCGTTGGCCTTCGCATCGTGCTTGTTCATGAGGCACGGTGGCTCCCGGTCCCCGGCCGGGCCCTGACTGACTTCCTGCAGCGTTCCTGGCCGTCTTCTCCTTGGGGGACTTACGGGTCCCGCTGGAGGTCTTTTACTAGGTGGCTACAGGCCACTCGCCTGCCAGTTGGCTCTCCTTCCCTCGTCCTACGCTCCTTGTTTCACCTCTTCCGTACACGTCACTTTCAAGTCGACGCTATACGTACCCACTTGTCTGCCGTCCGGGGGTCTTTGGGTCCGTCGCTGGGCTGGTCGTTCCGCCACGGGAGCTGGATTCCTTCCTGACGGCTGCCTTCCGGGATCGACCGCCTCCGCGCCAGGTCCCTCCGCAGTGGGATCTGGGGCGGGCTCTGGTCCTTCTGGCTTCACCCACGTATACAAGGTCCGCTACGCCGGTTCCGTTGCTCGGGCGTCCACTCTTCCTTGTCGCTCTGGCCACTGGGGATCGGGTGTCTGCACTAGCGGCATTGTCACGGCCCCGGGACTGCGTGCGATTCTCCCCGTCCTTGCATGGCGTCTCGTTCGCCTCCTCCCCTCCTTTTGTTACCACGCATGGGAGGGCGGCCCCCGCTTTCCAGCCTTTCGCCATCCTGGCTTTCTGGCGTGGGCATCCTCGCCATGTGTTGTGCCCGGTGTCAGCCTTGCACTCCTCTGTTGCGTCTGTGGCGCCGCCTTCGGGTACTGCTGTGTGGGTGTCTCCTCGGACAGGTGGTTGGCTCTCGCAGGTGCAGATGGGCCGCCACGTTTGTCGGACCGTTCGTGCCCGTCACCCTGTTTGTAGGGGTTCTGTGCACGATGTCAGATCCTTTGCTGCCTCCTTCCGGTTCCTGCCACGTCGATCCTTACCTGCCTTCGCCTCGGCGGTTTTGTGGGTCTTCTATCAATTCCTTCATCTCCTCCTACCTCTCCGTGTCCAGTGTTCGACCCCCTCGGCCGGTGATTGCTCTCGGGGGTCGTGTTTCCTGGTGCTCTGGCGAAGATCCCTGGTCTTCCCCCCTTGTCCCTCGTTCTTTTCCTTTGTTTTATTTGACAAAGGGGAAGGGGGGGGGGGGGGTGTACGGGTTTGCAACACTGGATTGCAAGTTTGGGATTATGTATTGTTCCAGTACATAAGTGTTTTTGCCACATTGAAAATTGTGTTTTGTTCTTGTGTTCAGTGTTTTTGTTGGTTTTTGAAGAAAAGGGATTTTGGGTACAGTACCTTTTTGGGTTTCAGACAAGTCTATGTTTTTGCATTACTATGAATGACGGGCATGTGTTAAAACTGTTCTTTTTAGCTACTCCTCAGTTTTTCACTCTTTTATTAAACTCTCTTGTTTAAATTGTGTCTTTGTCATTCGTACTTTTGTTTTATGCATTGTTTTTTTTGGTAGGTTGGGCTTGGATGTCCTCCTCCTATTTGTTATGCAGCCTTGACGTTGGATTTGCCAAGACTACTAACAAATTGGGAGGTTTGACATACCTCCCAACCTACCAAATAGGAAAACCTACTATTTGGTAGTAGTCTTGGAAAATCCAACGTACATAATACCCTCCCTCACGCCGGACCCCTGCCCATCCGCGTTCTTCTGCTGACGTGAGATGTGATAACAAGAGAGGGTCGCTCATGCGCACGTTCGACAGGGATCTGCACATGACGGAACACGGGATGGGCCTTAAGCGGTAACTAAGGTAAACCCCTTTTTCTTCTCTTCTATGCTTTTTTCACCTTCGGTGGTAGTTTTGGTTAATGTACAACGTCTCCTAGAGCAAGATAAGGAGTAGACTCTAGACGTTTTCTTTTTAACCGCGGTTGGAATGACGACATAGCACGCAAAATAGACAAGTCGTCATTGCAATTAGGTTAATAGCCTTGACGTTGGATTTTCCAAGACTACTACCAAATAGTAGGTTTTCCTATTTGGTAGGTTGGGAGGTACGTCAAACCTCCCAATAATCAACCCATAATAGGCGCATATGGATAAGTATTAATGCTATTAATGGTACAATGAATATTTTAGTGACGGAAACACCTCAAATACGTCGGCACAGGGGGACGTTTCCAATTACCCCCATGCGCACTTGTTAGGTTAAGAGTCTTCCCGCAGTCGCCCGGGGAAACTCTTAAGAGTCTTCCCGCACTTTCTGGGTTAATGAGTTAAGCCAATGCAGCCGGGACCCTTAATCACACTATATAGGCCAAACACACACCTATAACTCACCCCTATAGCAGCTGAAAAAAAATACATTACTAAAATATGTAACCATCTATATACACAATGCTTAGAACAAAACACAAGGCACAAGAATACGGGAGTCTGCAGAGAGACGATTGGCCTACATAAGGCAGATCCCTTTCACACCCAACCCACCTCGTCCATGTACCCATCCAAATTCAACTCTATCGTTTGTAATCCTACTATAGCACCCGGTAGCCCATTGCACATATCTATAACTTTGTTACCAAACCAGTGTGTGCCCATATCTTTTCCGAAACTAAATATATACATACATACATACATAACATTTTAAGACTGAGTGTTCCACACATAAGTGCAGTTTCAGTCTCTTGTCCTAATGGTGGCGTTCCAGGCAACCCTGTTAAGGGCTGCTTCACTTGTCAAGTTCTTGGATTTGAGATCGGTGCGTATAGTCCGATCCCAGGTCTTCCTCGGTCCACCCCTTGGTGCAGCTCCCTCCACAATCACAGACCTGCATTTTTTCACCCAATTTTGCTCATCCATTCTCTCCACATGTCCATACCATCCCAGTCTACTTGTACGCATCACCTCGCTAATACTCTTTATACCTAAACGTCTCCTCAGCTCAACATTTGTTATTCTATCCTGTAGCCTGGCCCCACACATCCATCTCACCATTCTCATCTCATTACGCTCCATTCTATTGACATCCTCTACTTTAACGGCCCATGTTTCTGAGGCATACGTCATTGCACTTCTAACACATGCGGCATACACATTTCCCTTCAGGGGGAGAGGCATTCTTTTCATGGTCAGGATTGGCATCAGTTCTCTGAACTTCCCCCAGCCACACCTAATTCTAGCAACAGTGGCAGCCTCGGCCCCACCACCGGCAGAGATGGTATCTGCTAGGTAACAAAACTTGTTCACCAGCTCCAAAGACTCATTTCCAAAATTCACAGCCACAGGATCATCACTAAACACAAGCTCGCCTTTGCACACTACGCACTCAAATTTCTCTATTTCTGACTTATCCTTCGGCAGGGGTCCCTTTATTCTACTACAGCGCTTACTCCCATGGTGTACCCAACATCGACAGATGCTACATTGAATCGAGTTAACGCCCACTCCCTTTCCACACACTGCACATTGGAATGCACCGCTCTTTTCTACATTGCCTTGTCTCCATCTACAATGCATAACCTTGGTTTTGTTAATATTGACTCTTAAACCCTTGCTCGCCATACCCTCTCTCCACTCTCTGAATTTGGCCTCAGCATCTTGCATACTGTCAGCTATTAGGACTAAATCGTCTGCATAAAACAGTTCCAACGGGAGTCCGCCTCTAAAAACTCTAGACAGTGCCTCCAAGACCATAATGAAGAGGAGGGGGCTTAACACTGAACCCTGATGGACTCCAACACGAACTGCGAACTCATCACTCAGTACACCCTTCACCCTCACTGCACTTCGCGAATCCTCATACATCTTCATTATCACACGCACCAGCCACTCTTCTACACCAAGTTTCCTCATAGCCCACTGCACAACAACTCTAGGCACCCTATCAAAGGCCTTCTCCAGGTCTACAAACACAAAGTAAAGATCCCTGACTTTTAGTAAGTATCTTTCCTGTATCTGCCTGACTATGAAGATAGCATCGGTTGTACCCCGTCCTGGCATAAAACCAAACTGCAATCATCAATAGAGATGCTTTGCCTGATCAAACCCTCAAGGACTCTTTCACAGACCTTCATGATTTGGTCAAGCATTTTCAGGCCCCTATAATTTCCTCTATCTAGCGCATCCTCTTTTCCTTTGTATATGTTTACTATTACACTTTTGAGCCAATCCTCTGGGATTTTCTCATCTTTAACCCGGGAGCTGCGGGGAGACTCTTAAGAGTTCCCCCGGCGGACTGCGGGAAGACTCTTGTGAGTAAGTAAAATAAAAAATCAACTTTTGACATCAATTTTTTTTTATTTTTTTTATTTTTTTTTTTTTTATTTATTTTTTTTTTTTTTTGGCCCCTGGGCCATGCAAAATCTCAGTCCTCTACCTCCCCTCCTTCCCCACTTTCCTCCTATCCTTCAGTTATCACCTATTTTCCCTATTATTCCCTTATTCTGAGGTATATTTTCGTGCTAACATTAGCGAGTTGCAAGCAGGGTGTTGTCATCACTGATGGCAATCGAGTGCAAGAGAGAGAGAGAGAGTATCGATCGACTGTGTCTCAGTGGCCTTGGGGGAAATTGGCGGGAAGGTAGCTTGCCTCACCCATACATTATACAACTCGCGGGCTATATCTCCGATTTTGACCATCCAAACGCTGTTTTCACTCGTTTTATTGTTGTTTCAGGTTAATACCTTTATAATCAACCCATAATAGGCGCATATGGATAATTATTAATGCTATTAATGGTACAATGAATATTTTAGTGACGGAAACACCTCAAATACGTCAGCACAGGGATTACCCCCATGCGCACTTGTTAGGTTAATAATGGTGTTTATCAACTCAGTGACTAAGTTTACACCAGTCTCCCCTGAGGCTTTTATCATCTCAGCGACAATGTCAGAGCATCCTGGAGCTTTACCGTCCTTCATTTTATTGATTGCGTCGCTCACTACAGCTGGTGCTATCAAAAGAGGGGGCCCAGATATTGGTTTTTCGATACTAAGCTGTTCCTTATCCCGTTCAAACTCTACATTTAGCAATCGTTCATAGTGTGCCTTCCATGCTTCTCTGATTTCATTTTCTGCATACACAATCTTCCCATTATCGTTTTGTAGGATTTGGCAACACTGGGATACCGATCTGGCAACTATGGACAGCTACCGCTTGGGAAGTAAACAAGACCTACATCTTCCTGTGTCTTATTTATGGAGTTCCCCTAGCATTATTCGAAGATCCTACATGGCGCAGTGTGTTTGACCAAGGCCTATGACCTTCAACAATGTCTCGGTCTCACAGGATATTCCACAGCACCCCCAGGGGACGCAGGTCAGCTCCTACCATGGGTCCTGCAGTGCCTCACGACCTAGCAACCACCATGACTCAAGCACAGGCGGTAATTGCGGCCCAGCAGCGTGCCATAGAATCCCTCCAAGCCAACATGGTCAACCTTGCCACACAGGGCCATGGAACCAGATCAAGAAGCTCAGTGTCAGCTGCCCCTGAAAAGTGTGAGTTGGAAATGTCATCTTCTGCCTTTAGGTCATGGAGGCGGTCAATGGCTTGCTGGCTACAACTCTGCAAGTGGTCCCCCCTGGAGGCTGTCCAACACATCAGACTTAATTGTGTTCCGGCCCTTCAGCGAGCTGTCGACGCCAGGTTCTCCTACGACCAGTGGAGTGCCCTCACATCAGAAGCAGCCCTTGATGCCATTGCCAAGCTAGTCCTTCGTGCTTCAAACCAAGCAGTACAGTGGTCAGAATTCTTCAGTGTGTCTCAGGGCCAAAGTGAGTCAGTCAGTGAATTTTTTATCAGAAGTTCTCAGAAAGCTACTGATTGTGAGTTCCAATGCCCCGAGTGTAATTGTGATTTATCCGAGTACATGCTGCTACGCAAGTTAATGGTTGGCCTCCGTGATCCAGCATTAACCTGGGAGCTGCGGGGAGACTCTTAAGAGTTCCCCCGGCGGACTGCGGGAAGACTCTTGAGAGTAAGTAAAATAAAAAATCAACTTTTGACATCGAAAATAAATTTTTTTTTTTATTTTTATTTTTTTTTTTTTTTTTTTTTTTTGGCCCCTGGGCCATGCAAAATCTCAGTCCTCTACCTCCCTTCCTTCCCCACTTTCCTCCTCTCCTTCAGTTATCACCTATTTTCCCTATTATTCCCTTATTCTGAGGTATATTTTCGTGCTAACATTAGCGAGTTGCAAGCAGGGTGTTGTCATCACTGATGGCAAGCGAGTGCAAGAGAGAGAGAGAGAGTATCGATCGACTGTGTCTCAGTGGCCTTGGGGGAAATTGGCGGGAAAGCAGTTTGCCTCACCCATACATTATACAACTCGCGGGCTATATCTCCGATTTTGACCATCCAAACGCTGTTTTCACTCGTTTTATTGTTGTTTCAGGTTAATACCTTTATAATCAACCCATAATAGGCGCATATGGATAATTATTAATGCTATTAATGGTACAATGAATATTTTAGTGACGGAAACACCTCAAATACGTCAGCACAGGGGGACGTTTTCAATTACCCCCATGCGCACTTGTTAGGTTAAAGAGGCATATATTTCAAGTGTGTGATTCTTTTGATGATGTTGATACCCTTAGAGGGGTTTGCTGTACATATGAAGCGGCACGTCAAGATGCATTAGGTGGACAATGTTGGCGTGATACTGCTCAGGCAGCTGGTACAGACACCATGGATGACTTCAGACCTGATATAGCAGCAGCACGCCAAGACGGGGCTGCCAAGCGCTCTTCCAACCGGCCCTGTGGTAATTGTGGTGGCCACCACGCCCCCGACAAAGCTTCATGCCCAGCCAAATCAGTCACTTGCCACGGCTGCCAGAGGCTTGGCCATTTCAGAAGGTATTGTAGGAGCACAAAGGCACGTGTGAGTGCTTTTACAGCAACAAGCACTTGCCCTTCAGAAGCTTCAGGGGTCGTTATTGCCGAGTCTCACCTCTCCACACAACCCAAGATTGAAGTCGTCGTCACCCATGGAGAGGACAAGGCCTCGTCAACATCAGCAGTGGCTGACACAGGAGCGCAGGTATGTGTTGCTGGCCCCTCCTTGCTGTCTGCTCTACACATCAAGCCTTCACTTCTTTGTAAACAGGCTGGCTTACGAGACGTGGCAGACCTGCATCTAAAGTGCCTGGGTTCAGCTCCTTGCAGGATAAACCTAGGAGGACAATCGACACTTCAAGATATTTACTTCATCCAGTCTGCTAAGAATTTTTACCTTTCCTTGGGTGCCTGCATGCAACTGGGACTGGTCCCTGCCACTTTTCCTCACCATATCCCCTGGGTAGCTCCAGTTCAAGCTGGGGAGATGATTTACACGCCATTGCCACCCACATCCACAACTTTACCACCTAGGCCACTAACCATTCCACTGGCACCTTCAGATGAAAATGTTCCGAGGCTGGAAGAGTGGCTGCTGCAACACTTCTCATCAACCACTTTCAATACTAACAGGGAACCCTTTCCAGTAATGGCCGGTGAACCTCACCACATCCATCTACTACCTGGTGCTACTCCACATGCCTGCCACACACCAGCATCTGTCCCTAAGCACTGGCAAGATGAAGTCAAAAGACAACTGGATGATGATATTAGGAGAGGTGTCATCCAGCCTGTTCCTGCAGGAGAACCCACAGAGTGATGTGCAAGGATGGTGGTGGTAGCCAAGAAGTCCGGTCAGCCAAGACGCACAGTGGATTACCAGCGCCTAAATGCAAGTTGCCTTAGAGAGACCCACCATACCCCTGCTCCTTTTGACATGGTGTCTGGAGTTCCACTACACTCCTACAAGACTGTAGCTGATGCCTACTGGGGGTTCCATCAAGTGGCACTTGACGAGGAAAGTCGCCGCCTCACCACTTTCATCACGCCGTGGGGGCGTTATCAATATTGCAGAACCCCCATGGGCCACTGTTCAGCCTCAGATGCCTACACTCGACGCTTTGATGACGCAATTCAAGACATCTTAACCTAACAAGTGTGCACGGGGGTAATTGAAAACGTCCCCCTGTGCTGACGTATTTGAGGTGTTTCCGTCACTAAAATATTCATTGTACCATTAATAGCATTAATAATTATCCATATGCGCCTATTATGGGTTGATTATAAAGGTATTAACCTGAAACAACAATAAAACGAGTGAAAACAGCGTTTGGATGGTCAAAATCGGAGATATAGCCCGCGAGTTGTATAATGTATGGGTGAGGCAAGCTACCTTCCCGCCAATTTCCCCCAAGGCCACTGAGACACAGTCGATCGATACTCTCTCTCTCTCTCTTGCACTCGATTGCCATCAGTGATGACAACACCCTGCTTGCAACTCGCTAATGTTAGCACGAAAATATACCTCAGAATAAGGGAATAATAGGGAAAATAGGTGATAACTGAGGGATAGGAGGAAAGTGGGGAAGGAGGGGAGGTAGAGGACTGAGATTTTGCATGGCCCAGGGGCCAAACAAAAATAAAAAAATAAAAAAATAATTTTTTTTTTTTTTTTTTTTTTCGATGTCAAAAGTTGATTTTTAATTTTACTTACTCAGGAGAGTCTTCCCGCAGTCCGCCGGGGGAACTCTTAAGAGTCTCCCCGCAGCTCCCGGGTTAAGAAAATACAAGTGTGTAGATGACACCCTTCTTTATGATATAAGTGTGGAAGATGCATTCTGGCACACATATGAATTCCTAACATCATGTGCATCTAAGGGTATAACACTTCAACCACAGAAATTTCAGTTTGGTAGGAAAGAGGTTGAGTTTGTGGGTTTTCACCTCGGCTGGGACCACTATAAACCATCGAGATGACCGACTGGCAGCAATAAGGAACTTCCCCATGCCAGTTGAGCCCACCATCACTGACATACGCTCCTGGTATGGCTTCGTCAACCAGGCTCCTTTCCTTGCCACAGCCCCAATCATGGATCCATTTAGGGAATTACTCAAGAAACCATCAGGAAAACGGGTATATTGGGATGACCAACTACGTGCCAAGCTCCGCGAAGCCCAGGACACCATATGCCAGCTAGCCAAGGATGGCTTGGCATACTACGACAAGACTAGACCTACGGCAGCCATTACAGACTGGAGCAAGGAAGGGATTGGATTCGTTGTTCTACAGCAATACTGTATGTGCACTTCTGCCGAGTCACCCTTCTGCTGCAAAGGCGGCTGGCGTCTGCCTTATGTGGTAGTCGTCACCTTACTCCTGCAGAGGCGGGGTATGCAGCAGTGGAAGGGGAAGCCCTAGCAGTTGTGTGGTGTCTCCAGAAGGCCCGGCTATTTCTCCTTGGATGCCCTAACCTCCCAATTGTCACTGATCACCGCCCACTTGTTAAGCTTCTGGCAGACAAGGCCCTGGGAGATATTCTGAACCCAAGGCTGTTTAGACTAAAGGAGAAAACCTTGCAATACAAGTATCAGATCAAGTACCTGCCTGGAAAGAAAAATAGTGCTGCCGACTTCTTATCACGGTACCCTGCCCTCCGTGCACCTCCCGACACACTCGATGCTGAGCTTGATGAAGACCTCACAATGGCTGCAGTAGCAGCTACCGTTGTAACAATGGTGCATGATGGCTACACCATGGACGAGGAGACAGTCATAAAGGCGGCCGCAGAGGACCCCGTATACCAGCTACTGTTAGCCAAGGTTGTGGCTGGGAATTGGCATCAACAAAAATCCCAGGAAATTGCCTGCCTCCGTCAGTTCTACAGTGTAAGGGACCGGCTGGCTGTGGTTCGGGGCCTGCTCACCTACACTTTCGATCAAGGTTGTGTCCGCCTTGTCATCCCAGAGGGCCTCCGTCACCAGGTAGCTGCGAACCTGCATGCCGGACATCAGGGCCTAGACTCTATGTTGCGGAGAGCAAGGCAATCGGTGTACTGGCCAGGAATGGAGGGTGACCTGCAGCACCACAGGATGTTGTGCACATCATGTGACATACATGGTAAAAATGGTACAAGGCGAGATGGGTATCATATGGTTCACCAAAGCTGATGGCTACCTAAGCCTTCGGGCGAGACGGTACCGTCTATAGTGAGAATGGTACCATACAGATCCACCCTAAGCCTTCGTTTCCGATGTCGCCAATTGGCTAAAAATACAGACTACACACACATCCACAGCCATTCCAACGATACATATAACACCTACACATATAGGAGGCGGGAAATAACGAGCATGCTCACTCCCGCAATACAACTAGAGTAAGTACATGCACCCTCACAGCCCTCAGAGACTCTGGTCCTTACCCCACCCTCGGACTACCCCTTCCAACACACAGTGGTGGACATGTTTCAATTGGAGGGCCACATGTACATGGCCTACGTCGATAGGCTAACAGGCTGGTTAGATGTTGCTCACTTCCCTTATGGTGCCACCTCGAACAAGATCAAATCTCAACTAAGGAGTTACTTCACCCGTTGGGGAGCCCCCGAACAAGTTTCCATGGATGGGGGCACCAACTTAGTGAGCGAAGAGATGGATACTTTCTTCAAGAGATGGAGCGTCACAGTGCGCCTATCTGCAGCTCAGTATCCTCAGTCAAATGGGAGGGCAGAGGTGGCTGTCAAGACTGCAAAGCGGGTTATCAGAGCCAACATTGGAGTAGGAGGCAGTTTAGATAATGACAAAGTGTCCTTGGCCATGCTACAGTATTTGAATACTCCTCTCCGTGGAATAGAGAAGTCCCCCGCCCAACTTGCGACCGGCAGGCAGCTTCGAGATGGGGTGCATACATTCAGGCAGCACTACCAAATAGACAGGCACTGGCGGCACACTTTACGTACAAGAGAGTGTCAAATGGCCAGGACTCAAGAAAAGTTGGCTGCTGACAGCACTGCCAGGAGGCTAGCCCCGCTTCACATTGGCAACCATGTCCGAGTCCAGAACCAAGTATCTAACCTGTGGGACAGGTCAGGGATCATCATCGAGATTCTTCCACACCGACAGTACACAGTTAGGCTAGATGGTAGTGGTCGACTGTCTCGCAGGAACAGAAGACACCTCAAAGTCATCACATCATCATCGCCCGTCCCACCTTCAAGGAACACTTCAATCTCCAATCTGGCAGCTCCAGCACCGTCGTCACCACTTCCTGCACCATCTTCACTTCAACCGGCGGAGATACCTACACGCCCACGCCGATTAAAAGCCCGTCCAGAGTGGTTGGCTGACTATGTCCAATGAATTGTATTCCTCTGCAATTATTGTCACTTCTGTGTTCCTCTATGTCTTATCTCATTTTTCTTTCCTATCACTTTTATCTCTCCTGTTTTTTTTTCTTCCCTCTTTTAGTTGTCTACCTATATAGCCAGTTTGCTTCAGGATTTGTTACTTGTATTTTGTTTTACTGGCATGTATTCCATCTCCCGGTTATGTTTCACATTTCTTTCTTCTTTCTCTTTTATCTGTGTATTGTAAGGACAGTTTACTTCTTATGTAATATTGCATGTTTTATTGTACTGATGTCTTTTGTCCTTTAATGTTTTATTTGGTTTCCTATAACTATTGTGTTTTGTTTTGTTTTTTCATATACTGTATCTTTAGCTTTTAGGATCATATAGCCTAGCATTTCATATATTTGATTTCCAATAACTTTTGTTCTTTAGCTTTTAAACAAAAACAAAAGTTTAGCCTGATTGTAGATATACATATGCAGTACATAATTATGTGTTCAGTTTCATTAACATTAGGCTGAAGCCACAATTTATTAATTTGTTTTACTTTTGGAGTTGCAGGTATGTCTCCGTAATACTGTATTAATTTATTAAACGTTATACTAGGCCTATACTATAATGGGATAACAATTAAGAGTTATTGGACAAGGTTCATCATTATACCAGTACAGTACTGTATTGATTTGTTCAGATTTATTTTGTCATACCAGTACTGTATTGATTTTTTCAGACTTACTATGTCGTACCAGTACTGTATAGCCTATACTGTATATACTTTGTCATACCAGTACTGTATTGATTTTTTAAGACTTACTATGTCGTACCAGTACTGTATAGCTTATACTGTATATATTTTGTCATACCAGTACTGTATTCATTTTTTTTTTCAGACTTTGTCAGTCACTTAACCTAACAAGTGCGCATGGGGGTAATTGAAAACGTCCCCCTGTGCTGACGTATTTGAGGTGTTTCCGTCACTAAAATATTCATTGTACCATTAATAGCATTAATAATTATCCATATGCGCCTATTATGGGTTGATTATAAAGGTATTAACCTGAAACAACAATAAAACGAGTGAAAACAGCGTTTGGATGGTCAAAATCGGAGATATAGCCCGCGAGTTGTATAATGTATGGGTGAGGCAAACTGCTTTCCCGCCAATTTCCCCCAAGGCCACTGAGACACAGTCGATCGATACTCTCTCTCTCTCTTGCACTCGCTTGCCATCAGTGATGACAACACCCTGCTTGCAACTCGCTAATGTTAGCACGAAAATATACCTCAGAATAAGGGAATAATAGGGAAAATAGGTGATAACTGAAGGAGAGGAGGAAAGTGGGGAAGGAGGGGAGGTAGAGGACTGAGATTTTGCATGGCCCAGGGGCCAAACAAAAATAAAAAAATAAAAAAATAAAAATAAAAAAAATATTTTTTTTTCGATGTCAAAAGTTGATTTTTTATTTTACTTACTCTCAAGAGTCTTCCCGCAGTCCGCCGGGGGAACTCTTAAGAGTCTCCCGGCAGCTCCCGGGTTAAGGCGAGTAGTTTTTATTTTTCATATTACTTAGCTACAATGTATTATTTTCTCCCTCATTCTAGAAGAGTTTTATGTTCTCAGATTCATTCCATCCATTTTAACAAATATGTCAACAAATATGTAATGATCTTGGAGGGGAGATGTAGGATTTGGCAACACTGGGATACCGATCTGGCAACTATGGACAGCTACCGCTTGGGAAGTAAACAAGACCTACATCTTCCTGTGTCTTATTTATGGAGTTCCCCTAGCATTATTGGAAGATCCTACACGTTTCTAACACACTGTTCACCTATAATATCCCTACTGTCATTTTTAACTCGCCTAGCTAGGTTGAAGATCCCATTGGGGATATATTAGGGTTAACTGCACAACTACTAATCCTCGATTACAGGATTCCTGTCTTAGGTAATTAGTTGTTGTTGATCATACCATACTCAAGGGACCCTACAGATGCGCGGAAAAGGGATACTTTTCTCATTTTGTCAATTTCATTGTCACCCCCCTATATAATTTTCAGAGTTTAGGCCCGAGTTTTGTCCAGCCAGTCCAGTCCACAACACTTTGTTTACATTCTAGGCTCCTGCCACAAATTCCCAATTAGCCAATCAGAGTCGAGCTTCACCTAGTGATTTATTTCCCAACAAATTATTATTATCTTTTACAATTGTCTCTTCCAGTGTTTTACATACTGTCTGAATTTATTACTTTCTCATTTCTCTACAAATAGTTTTTAGGATATCGATTTGTAACAATGTACATTTTAACTTGTACCCACAATGCACTTCGCCTGTGGACTGTGACGTCAGTTTCAAACACAACCTCCTGGAAGGTTTCATGCAAGGTAAGTTTTCCTCACATTTAGGGATATTTTGGCCGGTATTTCTCGAGTATGGCTATCTTTCTTCAATATATAACCATAAAGAGACCCTTAGGGCTTGCATTATAGGGTCTTTTCCATGTCAAAAAGGCCAATTTCGCCCATTATATAGGGACATATCCTCAGGCCCCTTTCCCCCCCCCCCCCCCCCCACTCACTCAACACCTGTCCATGTGTGCAGCTGACACTGACAGATTGTAGCATCATGGCGGCATGTCTTGAATGTGATATGGGGACTTTACTTTTTTTTTTTAAATACTGCCAAGACCGTGATGCTCTATTTCAATTGTGTGTTAATCATGGCCTCATTTTGGACAATAAGACGTGTGATAACTGTGGTAAGACTGCTGTGTTGGACCTCAAAAGAAAAATGTTCAGGTGCCAAAAGATGGTGTCTGTGAGGAAGCAGAAAAGGCGCAAGTGTGGATGGGCCCAGAGTGTTTTTGCTCATACTTTTTTTGATAACATCCATTTGCCACTCTATAAGGTACTGACATTTGTCAACATGTACTTGAGAGATGGATTTTCTTACCTCTCAGCTACTTCAGAGCTGGCCTTCAGTCAACATACCATCAATGACTGGAGCAGTTTCTGTCGTGAAGTACTTATTGAGTGGTGCATTGAAACATCTGCACAACTGGGAGGTCCTGGCTCGATTGTGGAGATTGATGAGAGCAAGTTTGGTCGACGGAAGTACCATGTTGGTCGGATGATTGAAGGCCAGTGGGTGTTTGGAGGTATATGCAGGCAATCCAGAACCTTCTTCATGGTGCCTGTTGAGGATCGTACCTCCGACACACTGCTGGCCATCATCAAGGAGAAGATTCTGCCGGGGACCACCATCATCTCGGACTGTTGGAAGGCGTATCACTGTCTGGGGAAGGAAGGCTACCAACATCTCACTGTCAACCACTCTGTTAATTTTGTGGACCCAGACAGTGGTGCCCACACCAACACCGTGGAACGCCTATGGAGGGATGCCAAGCGGAAGGTTCCACTTTGCGGCAGGCGCAGGAAGCACTTTGTGGGCTACTTAGCACGCACCATGTTCATCATGCATCATAAAGACCCCAACACCAGATTCCATCATTTCATGAAGGCTACTGCGGCCCTGTACAACCCTGCTTGCCCTCCTCAGCCCCAACAGTCCGACTCAGAATCTCCACCACCGCCACCACCCGAGCCAACATCGTCACCAACTCCATCACATTCCTCATCTCCACATCAGCCAGGACCGCGACCATGCTCTTCCTCTACAGCCGCACCTGCTAGTCCACCCGACCTCGACCCAACAGCTCCAGCAACTCTACATCGTCAGCCACCCTGCTCTTCTTCTACCGCCACACCCTAACTTCAACCGCCAACAACTCACAGCCAGTCCATCGTGCTTCTCTTAACTTTTCCATTTGGTTAGTACCTTATTGGCCCTAGTACTGTATTTCATTAACATTTTCTATAGGTTAGGTTACGCTAATGTTAACCCCATAATACTAGGTTAGGTTAGGTTAGGTTAGGTTAATGACAAACCTTGGCTCGGATTTCATGGATTTAGCGGGGGTGGCAGCCCCCACCCCATAATACTAGGTTAGGTTACGTTAGGTTAGGTTAAGTTTAACCCCATAATACTAGGTTAGATTAGGTTACGTTATTTGGTTAGGTTAATGACAAAACTTGCCTCGGATTTCATGGATTTAGCGGGGGTGTGGGGGCGGCAGCCCCCACCCATAATACTAGGTTAGGTTAGGTTAGGTCAGGTGAGGTTAAGTTAGGTTAAGGTTAACCCCATAATACTAGGTTAGGTTAGGTTAGGTTATTTGGTTAGGTTAATGACAAAACTTGCCTCGGATTTCATGGATTTAGCGGGGGTGTGGGGGCAGCCCCCACCCATAATACTACGTTAGGTTAGGTTAGGTCAGGTCAGGTTAGGTTAGGTTAAGGTTATTTGGTTAGGTTAATGACAAAACTGATAAATCTACAGTTATACTACCCCTATTTTGTCGCTATTCTGTTGGTACTAATGGGTTAATATTATTAGTAGTAGACTTAGTATGGTTTGATGATGCGCGGAAATGTATATTTGACTTGAAATAGATACATTGAAGTATTACATACCTTTACAAACTCATAAACAGGGAACGTGAGCAGGGTTTAGACTGTCGCGCACCCATAAACAGGGAACGTGAGGGGGAGTTTAGACCGTCGCGGAGACAGGTTACTTTTCGGTTAGGTTAGGTTAAGTTAGGTTAGGTTAGGCTAATGTTAAAAATACTAAAATGCGACGGTCCTCGGTATTAAACAACACTGTATATCAGAAAAAATTAAAAACAACAACAAATTACCTGAAAAACTCTATCTGGTTGGTGATAATTTTTTATCAAAATAAGTTTTTTTCCAGTTTCCGCGTCTGCTGAACCATCCAAAAACACGCTAAAAGGCGTGTTTTGAAGGGGGGAGGTGGTGGGGGGTGGTGGGGGAGGGGTAGTATAACTGTAGATTTACCCAATTCGACACAATACACTTAATAGACGTGGTTTTCCTTTACCAAACTTCACTGAAGGCTCGACACTTCCAGATCGAGGCGTGTGCCGTGTTTTTATTTTATTTATTTTATTTATTTTTTATTTTGCCAATCAAACATACAATATATGTTAATTTTACAATAAAATAATATCATGGCTGCGCCTTTTGAGAACAATCTCTCTTAAAGGCACCTTGAATACAACTCGATGGTTATTTTACATACAGTAAGATTATTAAAACATATAATATTATATAATTATAGCTAATGAGGCACAGCCCCAGCCCCGCAGCCACAGCAAGAAGGGATTCGGAACAGTGGCCAGGTATAATTACCTAGCCACCACCCCGAACCACCCCCCACCCAGACCGCTGTGGGTAGAGCAAACCCCAGCCTTATATACAGTACGGTACCTACATATTGATCAACACCAGAACAGTATCTTAATTTGTTTCCGATATAAAGGTGATTGTAAATTAGGGTTGTGGCAGTTTTATTGTCAAATGTTAAGTAAGATTAATATTTAGACATTAGTGAAGATTTGAGTGATATTTTGAAACTAGGCAGAGTGGGTTTATTTTGTAAGTCAGGAGACAACTGATTCCAAACTTTCGCACCATGGTATTTTATTGATGTCTGGGATTGTCTAGAGGTCATTAGGGGAATATTTAAAGAATTTATATTTCTTAATGCATACCTTTCATTTTCACGATGTCTAAATAATTCCACATTGTTATAGCCATTTAATGCTTTGTATACAAAGATAGCACTGCAAAATATGTTAATATCTTCAAATTTTAAGAGATTAAGTTGTCGAAATAATTCATTGGTATGAGCATATTTGGATCTAAATGTAATTGTTCGTATAACTTTTCTTTGTGCAACTTCAACAGGTTGTAATTTACTTTTACCCGTCGCTCCCCATACTGTATGACAGTATAAGAGAAATGGATAAATTACTGAATAATATAAAAGCTTTAGGGCATTTAAGTCAAGACATTGGCGTGTTAAGTACAGTATACCACATTGTTTATTTAGTTTATTTGTTACGTCCTTTATGTGTAAGTTCCAAGACAGTTTTCTGTCCACCGTTATCCCCAGAAACTTAACGCTCTCCACTTCTCTCACTGATTGATTACCAAATTTAATTGGTTGCATATCATTTGGAACGTTTTTGTTTCTGTGAAAGACTATAAAGTTAGTTTTATTAATATTTAGTGTAAGTTTATTGGTAGTTATCCAATTATGTACATTCTTAAGTTCATTGTTTATAGAAACAATAAGAGAGCGCAAGTCCCGGTGACTGGCGTACAGAGTACTGTCATCAGCAAATAATATATATTTAAATAACATACTTGAGTTTACAATATCATTAATAAATAAAATGAACAACAATGGACCCAGTATAGAACCTTGTGGTACTCCGTAGGATATTATTTGCATATTAGATGAATTGTCCTTATATTGTACACACTGTTTTCGATTAGTTAGATAAGAGTGAAACCATTTGCTAATGGTACCTCTAATGCCATAATGTTCGAGTTTCTTTAGAAGGATTTGATGGTCAACAGTATCGAATGCTTTGGATAGATCTAAAAATATACCAACTGTAAAATGCTTGTCATCAAAAGATTTGAGGATATCGTTAGTAAATAATGATAAAGCTGACTCTGTTGAACATCCTTTTCTAAACCCATGCTGAGCCTCATTAATAATATTGTTAGTTGAACAAAACTCTGTAATCCTTGTATGCATAATTTTTTCTAGGATTTTACTCATAGCTGGGAGTACAGACACAGGACGGTAGTTATTAAAGATTGAACTATCTCCGGATTTATATATAGGAGTAACTTTTGCAATTTTAAGGCAATCGGGAAAAACACCACTGGAAAATGACATGTTACAAAGATATCCTATAACTGGAGACAAAGCTGTAATAACAAACCTTAAAACTTTCATTGGTATTTCATCATAACCAGGAGAGGAGTCTCGTAGTTGTTTTACTGTATTGATTATTTCATCGCTTGTGACGGGAGACATGGAAAAAGGCGTTACTTGTCTATTTTGTAGGTAGGATGTAAAGTCTACGTTTGAAGTATCTATATTTTCTGCTAATTTTTTACCGACATCAATAAAATATGAGTTAAAGTGTTCCACAATATCACTAGGTTTAGTCAACTCGGTATTATTATTAATGAAAGTGTTGTTTATTTTATGTTTAGTTTTCCTTGCAAGAACAGAATTAATTATGTTCCAAACCTTTTTAGCATTACCAGCAGATTCTTGGAGTTTAGATTTATAATGGTTTCTTTTAGCTGATCTTAAAGCTTCTGTTACCTGGTTACGTAGTCTACGGAACTCCTCTCCAAATGTGATGGGCCTAATAGCATATTTCCTAGCTAGTTTATTCTTCTGTTTAATCATGATTTTTAATTCTGGGGTTATATACTGCTTATCTAGGTATGCGTTATTTATTCGTTTTGTAATTATTGGAAAATATCTGTTAAAAC